>JANAVB010009198.1:24801353-25086353 GCA_029216955.1 Iris pallida | reverse complement strand
GTAAACCTCTATAACCGCTAAGTCAAACTAAGCATGCAACCTCTATTAGCGGTTATTCCTATCGCACGGCTTGTACGTACTGGTGGCCAGCCAATCATGCACTTCCGTGTCCTACATGCGACACACAACTTCGTGTTACAACGTGTCAAGGCCAATAAATGCAACACACAAGGTGGTCCCTTAAATCTAGGTTTAATGTGAGAAAAAAATAATACATAGCAGAAATTATAAATGAACAGTAAGTTCTAACCGGTTATGCCATGTATCACAGTTTATTTTGCGTAAAGAAAATAAATAATGCATGAAATATAAGCTAAAATAAATAAACAGCAAATGGCAAGGTGTCTTGCCTGGTAGTACGCCTGGTATGCTGCAATGATCAAGGTGGCACAAACTGCGACTTTGGTACAACAATTATGCAAGGTGACCTCTGATGGTGGCACGGACAGTTCCATCGGGTCCAGAAGGGTCAAGTTAGTTAGGGTTCGGCATAAGGTAGTCTGGATTTGGCTAGGGAATAGGGGTAATGGAATTAGTCACGGACAAGAGGAGAACCGAAGAAAATTTGAGAAATAAATACATTTACTATTTTTGAAAAATATTTATAATACTTGAAAATATATTATACTACTCAAAATATGTTTAGATATAAATATTATTTTAGCTCAAATCAATATTTTCAAACATAGTTTTGGATAAATACAAAATAATTTTAGAAAATTAGTTAAGGCTAAAACCAAATTTTTATTGAGATATAACATTAGTCAAGATGTTATATATTAAAATACCATAAAAATATTATTGTATATTTTAGGCTAAAACCTAATTTGAAATCAATATAGGCAAAAAATCCTATTATTATAAATTTTGCAAAATATTATCTATCTTTTATCATAGCAAGAAATATTTAAGTAACAAAATAATATCAGTACTTAGTAAATATTGCATATAAATAAAATCTGTGTTAATATTAATACTGTTAATGAAACAAAAGTGAAACTACAGAAAAATATACTAAAAAGTTTTAATAGAAAAACCACATTGTTGTTCTCTCTTTAAGACAAAATAATAATAATAATAATAATAATAATAATAATAATAATAATAATAATAATAATGATAGTAAAGTATTAAATATGATGTTTAGCAATTATAACCAAAATCAAAACAGTAATTATAATAAGTAGTAATAATATTAATAATCCTAATATTAATATACAAAAATAATAATCATAAAAAAAACAAAAGATCAAAATAAAGTAAAGAAAATAAAAACACAGCAGCTGTTTGCTGCTCTTCTACCGAGAGGAGGAGAGAGTGGGAGAAGAACAAAGAAAAGGGAACGGAAAAAATTCGGGGGAGAGAGAGAAGTGAAGAAGTGGGAAGAGGAGAGGAGAGTTCGAGTGAGCGAGAGAGAGGGGAGCGGGATCGGCGCGAACGGAGGAGAGGGGCGGACGAGAAGGGCGGTCGGCGGAGCTCGGAGGCGAGGGCTGCGACCGAGGACTCGACGGCGGTCGCGCGCTCAGACGCTCACACGCGGCGGGTAGGGCATCCGGCGAGGTTTCCAGCACCAGTGCGGCGGCCGTTGCTGCTCCGGCGGTCGAGCGGAGGCGCAGGCGGTGGACAGGGTGGAAGGAGGCGGTGGAGAGAAGAAAGGGGTTTCACGGAGGCTTGGCCGGAGCTTGCCGGAGATCGAGAGCGCGGAGGAGGAGCGGCCTCGCGGCGGTCAGATCCGACCGTCGCGGATGGGGAGATGGGTCACGGGGCTCACCATCACGCGGCGGCCGGGTTGACAAGGTGAGTGGTCGTGGAAATTAGGGTTTGTTTTGATTTCTCTTTTCTGGTGGTGCCGGAGAGATGGCGGGGTGATGCTGGTGATGGTGGGGGGTTTGGTCGTGTGGTGGTGCTGACGACGGCGGTATGGTTGGGTGGTGGTTTGGTCGATGGTGGCGGAGATGGGTGACGGACGTTGAGTCGAGGCCGGAGTTGGTCGGGTGGTTCTCGGTTGGGTGTTGCTGGCCGAGGCGGGGACTGCCGTGGTGGCGACGGAAGTTGGGTACAGGTGGTGGTGTTTGGCGGTTGTGGAAGGGTGGCGGTGATGGTAGATGCTGTCCAGGTCGTGGACAGGGATATGCAGGTGATGGCATGGCGGGGACGGCCGTTGTGGAGGTGGACAGATGGCTTGGGTAGGATTAGGTTAGGTTTAGGGATTGATAGTGGTAATGGGCTACCGTCGTGTCCTGTGAGACACGGGGCGGGGTGTCCGACATGTCGGACACGGCGAGAATTTATGTATTTGTAAAGGAAAATAAATAATGGATGGGACATGGACACGATGCACATTTGGGTTGTGGAAAATATTGTGGAGAATAATGGAGGAGTACCTGCCTATTTATAGGATATGGGAATTCCCAATAAGATAAAGGTTAGGATTAGTTTAAACCCGTAATTTAATTTAAATTAATTCAATAAATCCAAATCCAAATCAAAATCCAATTTAAATCTAATTAATTTCTTTTGGTTTAAGATCAATTAGGATAAAGCAAATTCCAAATATATATATTAATCTACTATTTAAAACACATCTATAAATCAAATCAAGTTTTAATTTGCTACAAAAATTTCAAAATATGTTTTCTAAAAATACTAAAATGATAATTTCAAAAATACATTATTATTTACAATTAAATTCAATAAATATTTATGAATTATATATGTATACGCGAATAATATTATTTACTAGTAATAACTGTTTTTCACGAAAGACTTTTTTTATAAATAATAAATAAAATAATAATTTGAAAACTTTGGTACGATAACAAAATAATTATTATGTATATTATTTTGAAACTATAAATGATAGAAAATATTTTTCTAAAATGTGTACGCTCGCACATATTTGCACTCGTCGAGCAAATTCGAAAAACAAACTTCCGCACACGACGTACAATACGACTACGTGACGTACAAAACAAAATTTTAAATCAGTACCAAATTTAAAAAAATAGTAGAAATTTAGCGGTTTTACAGCCATTCTCTTTGCTTTTAACACGGAGAATGGCCATTCTCTTTGCTTTTAATACGGCAAATGGACGGAGAATGGTACATTTAGGACGGAGAATGATACATTTAAGAAGCCGACAAAAGCTCGTTCTCTCAAATCTCTTCTTTGTGTAAATTAAATCCAAGGAGGACACAATCCCTAATTTTAGTTATTGCTTAGCAGAGTCTGCTTAGTTGTTGTAAAATTGTGGTGTTGTTTCCGTGACACTTTCATCTTTAATCTCATGTTTTCTATGAATTTGTGTTCTGTTTGATTTTGATTTAGTAATCTTTCCGTAATTAGTTTTTTTGTTTCATCTAACAATTTAATATTTTTGTTATAAAAGCTACAGGCCATGGTGGTGGTGGTGGTGGAAGGAGAAACGGAGATGAAGAAGGAAAGAAGAAGAAGTTCCGGTTCGCGGCGGACTTCGTCGAGTTCTTCAATCATGCGGAATTAAACCTCTTATAGATTTCCTTAATTGAAGTTGATTATGATATTCTTTTGTATTTTTCAAACGGCTAGTAGAATCTTCCTCGAGCCCTCCTCAATCAAACGGCTAGTAGATTATTTGCTAGTCTCAAAATTTATTTGTCTTTCCATCTTCCCCACTTTTTGTACTTCTCTCTTGCTATATATACAATAGTTTTCTTGTTTCATAGTACTATTATTCATTCTGAAATACATAGAATAGTTTTCTGAAATACAATAGTTTTTTTGTTCTCAAGATGTCTACTCGTGTGGTGGGAAATGTAGAAGACGTAGAAGATTGGTTGCCAGCTCCAAATGAAACCTTCATTCCGCGTATGTTGCGCAAGATTGAAGAACATCTGTCGACGATTTCAGCTGATGTTGTGAAGATCAATTCTAAGCTTTGTTCATTAGAAATTGAACAAATGAATTTATCTCGACGTTTTGAGAAGATTGAAGAATCTTCAGCTTTGAAGAAGGCATCTTCATCTGGAGCATTTAATAATGTGAAGGTGGTTTCCGTTGAATCTTTTTCCGATGAGGAGGACGTGGAGCTACAGTCTCGTAGTAAAGCATTGGACTGAATGCTCGTATTGTCCCCTACAGAAGAAACTGACTTTAGCAGTTCTTCTAAAAGAATACGTGGTGTGAAACCCAGTTTTGATTGTGAAATATTAGTATTTTAATAATAATATTATTATTATTAGTATCATTTTTGGGTTTTATAAAAATTTATTTCAAAAATTAATAATGGCTTTTGAGTGCTGACCGGACCCGATTCCCGAAATCCAGACCCGAGTCCTACCCCTTTTCTTTTGAAATCTGATTAAAAAAAATATTATTTTGCTTTTGGAGCTGGTCCAAGTTTGGACCAGATCCCTCTCATCCCTAACCCCACGTTCTATTTTTCCCCACACTCCTCGTACCCTACAATTACGCCCGTTCACCACAGCACAACACCTTTTCTCCTTATAACAACCACACTCTCCATCCCACCACTCCATAACTCACTCTCTCTCTCTCTCTCTCGCTCATTTCTCCAGAGATCAAACCCCCATCCTCTTCTCTTCCCTCCCCACGAACTCCCCTTTCCCCAAACCCCCAGAGCTCCCGAGCCCCACGCCCCCGCAGCCGTCTCCTCCGGTCAGCACCCGACCCGGTCGCCCGCGTGCACCTCCGCGCCCGACCCCCTTCGCCGCGCCCCTTCCAGCGCCCCTCCGGCGTCCTTCCAGCCGTCGCCGCCGTCCCGAGTTGCCCCGGCGTTCGCCGCGCGGACCCGACGCCGGCGCTCCGACCCTCCGGCCTTCCGTCGGTCTCCTCCAGCCCTCGCCGTGCCCCGGCGACCTTCCGGCCCGACCCTCGAGCGCCAGCGCCACGACCCCGAGCTCCCGCTGTCGACCCAGCGCCCCCGGCGTGTTACCTCGGCCACCCGGCGCTCCACCGCCGCGACCCAGCGCTGACCCCACGTGCTGTCCCGTGCCCGGCCAGCACCCCGGCGCACCCCGAGGCTGCCCGCTATTCTGGACAGCTCCTGTCCAGCACTCTTCGCTGGATTTCGAGTCTGACCTGTGGATTTGTGCATCCTGAGTTCGAGGCAACCCTTCGGATTCCGTCATTTTTGGGTAATCCTTGGTTAATCACAATAGTTCGTCCCTCCCCGTGTCGACGATGAGTTGGTCAACGAATTTCCTTTGGGAAATTTGATTTTGGGTGAACGTCGTTCCCGTGATTTTCCGAGAAACGTCGGAAAGCTTCTGTTAGTGGTTTTCATTTTTTTTTGAAACTTTTGGAAATGGTTTTTCTGGATGTTTTGGTTTTCGGATTTTTCCGATATTGTGCTGTGACGATTTTAGGCGTAGTTTCGGACTCCCGAATTCGTTTCGGGTCATTCCGAACTAATATTTGGAATGTTTGTGGTTATTTATATATATATATTTTGGGATTCCCTGGTTTGGGATTTGCAGGAAAATATTGGCATATTTCCCAGTTTTTGGGTTGACCAAAAATAGAGGAAATGCTGCCGGATTTTTTCGTAAATTTATTTATATTTTAAAAATGATTTTTAAAATGGATTTCGAAAAAATATTATTACTTTGGATTTTGGGCGACGACCGTATCGGTCAATGGGCCCCGGCTAAGTGCAAACGAAACCGGCTTCGCCCGGACGTTGAGGCATTAGCCTATATGACGATTGGACCATATCTGAGACTCACTAAATATTTAATTTATTTTTATTATTATTTAATTTACTCATAATTAAATTATAGGAAGTTTTAGAACTAACGACCATTTCGTCTTATTTCAATTTATGTAAATAAATTGTAATGGGCATAAGCCCAGCTGGTTGTTGGCTCTGTGACTTGTATTTTGGTAGCATAGGATTTTCTGTTGTTGCTGGTTTTGCGAGTTCTTGTAGCATACGCGTAAATCAAAATAGATAGTTATTTTCATATAAAAATTAATAAGCTTTCTCACATTAAAATTTACAAGTTTTAATATTTAAACAACGATAATGTATTTCTCATTAAAATAAGAAATTTAGTTTTATATGTATAAATATGAAAATACAAAGTTTTAAGCAATTAATTTGGTATCGACGAGTTTTTCCCAAAATACCAAGTTTAAACGACCTTTCCCTTGTTATTAATTCAACGCACCAATACTCGTATTTTTGTTCGTGTTTTGTTAATAAAGAATTAAAATTGATTAGGACACAATTAGAGATTTCAACTAGCATAGTTAGATTGGTAACCCTGGATTCTGAGTCAATTTCTCGAATGTAAGAATTCGAGGACGATCCTAAATTCCCATCTTGAAGTCTCCAACTTTCCAGTCCAGTCCATTTTGAGGCAAGTACAGTTTGTGTTAGTTTACAATTATTTTAATAATCGTTTTACTGCAAGTTTAAACCACGATGCAACACGAAACTCACTTGGAGAGCACTGACTGATTGACTGTTGGGAACTGGGGGAATAGTATAATGTTTATGACCACATCCAACTGATAACTTAGAACTGTATTAGCTTACCCCTCATACACACGGGGATAAGTTGTATCGTATCAATAGGATACAACTGTACAACCCAAGCCGGTCATATTCATTGCCTATTCAAATCATACTGTTTTACTGCTATAAAACTGTTCATTTCTAAACTGTTTAAAAGTGCATGATTCTATTATTTATTTTAACTGTTTAAATTAGCATGAATTGTACTTTGCTCCCTCCTGGCTGGAGATACATTTTTAGGGGATATTGAGGATGCTGAGCTATTAATCAGCAGCTAGTACGACCCTGTTCTGTACCCCGTAGTGCTGCCAGAGTCCCCTTTGGAGGACGCAGGGACTGAGGCCGATGAGCCGAATGCTTAGATAGATTTCCTTTCCAGTTTTGTTGTTTCGTTTGAAAAACTCTATTTATTTGAATTCAGCAATTTATTTCAGTACTTTTAAATTCCAGATGTATTTATTTCAAATGTTCAATAAAGTTTTCAATTTTCGATCATTGAGTTATGACAAATATAGATGTTGTTATTATGGTTACCTGCTAATGGAACAGCTTACTGCCGCCGTCTCAACAACGGTGCAGGCTGTGCATGATCCGGTTCGACCCAATTATTTGGGATCGGGTCGTGACACGTGGAAATTTACATCCGGTCACACCATCGAAAAGTTTAACAAGGGGTTCAACCTCGACGCCTAGCAATTGTACTAGTGGTTCTTCGAGTTATTACGACTATATTTTTGCCGATGATAGACCTGACGAGTAAGTAATATGATTTTTGATTTAATTCCAACAGTTTTTTTCTCCTAATTTATTCGTTTCTTTTCTTAGAGAAATAATATCATCTTGCAACAAAAACTATGTGTCTCGGTTTGAGATGAAGACTTAGCTCCTTTAACGAAAATTAGCAATGGGGTATGTATAGAGAGTATTTTTCTTCTTAGATGCCATCTATGTTTACTTCGATTCCATCGCTTACATTTTTAATGATTTATTTCGATTGTAGGCATTGTCTCTTCTCTTCTCACTACGAAAGAACGGAAAAGAACCTCCAATAAAGCTAATGTATGGTTTTTACCAATAAAGATATCGGTGAGTGAGTATTTTATTCTTCAATGCATATGCATTAACAATTTTCTCGTTTGTTTGTCCTTCGTAATGTATTAGTTGATGTGTATGTAGAAAGAAACGTTACCTTCATCCGATAAAAAGCTTCATCAAATATGGAAGAAGTACAAATATTTTCAGGATTACATAGGATCTTTAAGCACTTGTAACAAGGTATTAATGTATTTCTGTTTAAATATTAATCCTAATTTTCTAAAAATTTACTAATTTGTTTTACCTAATTAATCCTGATTCAGATATACATACCCATTCATTTGGACGGACACTATACACTTGTAAGAGTTCTGGTTAAAAAAAGGACTGTTGAAATTTGCGACTCACTTGCATCTAAAGCTGATCCGATTCAAAACAAAACAGTCATAAAAGAAATAGTAAGCTCGTATTCATCAATTTTTATGAATTGGGTACAAGATACGCGGTATACTAATACATATTATATTCTGGTAATTGTAGCTTTCAAATTTGGATCTCTTTCTCGAAGAAGAGATTTTGAAGTTGAGAGATGCTAGGTTCAGCTTTTCTATTTTTGCAATAAAATGTCCTTCTTAAGTTCCCCGCCAAGACAATTCTGTTGATTGTGGAATTTTTGTAATTGCATTCATGAAAGATCGATGTAGTCTAGACTACTGTTCTCGCAATGTAAGTCTGAAAATATGTCGTCAAAAACTTACACTTTTTAGAGCAATATTTTTTATGTTATGTTTGTTATATGCAGTTTGTTGCGGGAATGGAAAGACGCAAAGCTGCTGAATGGATTACAACTTCAGAGCACAATGAAGAGCTAAAGAAGTCCAATCTGAAATGATTGAATATGGAAGACGATGATTTTTTTTTCTTCTTCTTTTATATCTAATGTATGGAAACCCCTAATGTATTATGTTCATTTGTTTTGTTGAGTTGTAATGACATTTTTGCCAAACGGCTTCGATTCTTTTTGATTAAGCAGAATCATTTTTGTCCTTCAAATTAATATAATTAAGCAGAAAGGAGTCTTTTGCCCTTCCATCGAATAACATTTTTGCCCTTATAATTAATTCAAAACACCCCCGAACCCTTTTATTACAAAAAAAAAAGAAAACCGTTTCGATTCTTCCTCTTCTTCTATACTCCACTTTGTACTCAAACCTAGGTCATTCTCCTCCAAAATCTTCAAACCTTCCTCCCATTCGCAATCTTCACACCATGTCGGTATCAGCGGCAGAATCATCACCGGTAGCATCACCAATTAGAGAAGATGCACCAGTTACAGAAAATTCAAAAGTGATAGACGAAGAACAACCGAAACCCTATTCTAAGAAAGTTCAGCAAAAGAAAAAGGAAAAAGTTGCTAAACAAAAAGAAGTGCAAGAAGAAGTGCAAACAAAAGGTATAACTTTGATTTTATGTTCGCAAATTCTGTATATATTATAAGGAAAATGACATTCTCCGTCATAAAACGCATTTGAATGTTAAATTCTATTCGTCGTTTAATTTGGAACGGAGAATGGAATTCTCCGTCTAACTTGAAACGGAGAATAACATTCCCAGTGTTAAAACACATTAGAATATTCATTCTCCGTTTTATTTTAAACAGAGAATGACACTCTCCGTGTCATTTGAAATGGAGAATGATATTCTCCGTGTTAGTTTACACGGAGAATACCGTTCCCAGTGTTAAAACCCATAAGAATGGCCATTGTCCGACCTAATTTTTTGTTTTTTTGTTTTGTAGAAAAAAAATCTGTCAGGAATAAGGATTCAAGACTTTTCCATTCTACCTTCAAGCCAATGCTAAATCTTATGGAGGAGGTCAATCAAGATGTTGGCCGTTTACCTGAGCCAGTTATTGGTTCCTTGAAGAATACCGGTTTCTGGAATTTTGTCGAGATTTTCTACCAAAACAGAGTCCACGTCTCCGATGTGGCCAAGGTAACAGAAGGGCTTGAGAATTTAATTACAAGTTACACAGAAGAAGAAGATGGCATCGGGTGCTTTGAATTGAGCACCACTGTTAAAATTGTGCCAAGCGTCGACGATATGGCAGTCATATTCGGTCTACCGCTGAATGAAGAAAGCGATGATGATGTTTCTTACAGAAGATTGATAATGGAAAAACAACAGCAGCCCACACCACCAGCATCATTGAGCCTGTGTAGAGATCACTTCACAAGATTGTTGGCTAATATTAAGGGCAAACACTCAGAAGTCACGAATAAGGAAGTGAGAGACAAGTTCTGTGAATTGTTACGACGGCTTCGTGGAGGAGATAGCGCTGTTAATCCAGATGATTTGGCCAAGCTAATAATCTTCCACCTGTGTCAAACAGCATTCTTCACAAAGTCTGGCGGTTCAAATTTGCCGTACAGATTCTTGGCCTTGGTAGACAGTGTGGACGTCATCAACAGTATATGCTGGCCAAGGTTAATCCTGGCATATGTAATGGATAGCATAAAGAGGAGTAAAAGCAAAAATGAACAGGGGGATTACTCAATAGCTTTCCACAAATTGGAAGGTTGTACAATATACTTCCTCTGTTGGTTTACAGAACATAGTAAATTTGTGGAAAGGAAGTTCGCCCCAATTCCTGATTACCCAAGATTTTTCACATGGAATGGGTATAAAATCTCAAACTTCTTCAAGACCGAATATCACAACAAAAGGAGATCGAAGATGATATTAGAAGATCTGGTTATACCTGTTGGAGAAGAAGAAGAACAAAAAGAAGATGAGCCACCTATAGAAGAAGTTGAAAAAGAGGGAGAGGAAGAACACCAAAAAACAGGTGGGGATAATTTTGATGAACAACGGATACCACAGCATCATGAAATGGGCGTTGTGATGGACGACTCAGCAAAGGAATTGGAGGATTTGAGAAGACATCATTCTGATATTCTTGCGCAGAATGAAAAACTCAAAGAAAAGTTAAAAGAGATGGAGGCACAAGGAGCGCAGTTACGTGCAGCCAACCTTGAGAATGCCATACTCAAAGAAAAGCTGAAAGAGCTCGAGGTAGAAGAAGTGCAACAACGTGCAGTCAACGTTGTGATGGAGGGCTCTGTGCATGAACTGGAGGATTTGAGAAGACATCATTCTGATATTCTTGCGCAGAATGAAGAACTCAAAAAAAAGTTAAAAGAGATGGAGGCACAAGGAGCGCAGTTACGTGCAGCCAACCTTGAGAATGTCATACTCAAAAAAAAGCTGAAAGAGCTCGAGGCAGAAGAAGCGCAACAACGTGCAGTCAACGTTGTGATGGAGGGCTCTGTGCATGAACTGGAGGATTTGAGAAAGTAGAATTTTGTTCTTATTGCAGAGGTACATGCACAAGGTAAAATCTTTTATATTTCAAATTTCTATTCTCCGTATTATATTATACGGAGAATATCATTCTCCGTGTTAGATTCACATCATACATTTCATTGTTGTTTATTTTATTTCAGAGCGAACAACCGAGCAACTCAGAGAAACAAATAAAAGGCTCGTTGAGGAGAAAATGGAGCTTCACAATAAAGTTGAATCGTTCAATATTGAAGCCACTGAAAAGGATAGGAAAATCGTTAATCTCGAAGCCATGGTTGTAGCATTGCTGTGTCAGGAGATTGAAGCAGCTGCTGAACTTGCTGCTCCAAAAGAAGCCAAAAGAAGAGGAGGATCGGGGGAAAAGAGGTTCAGAAAACCATCAGCGCCATTAGGCGTTGAAGATGTTACTCCCATGGAAAAGAATACAGTTGGAGAGGCTAATAAAAAACGAAAGATTAATGCCGCTCCGAAATCCCGAGGAGACACCAAAATGGCTGAATTAAAGAAGAACCGTGTCATACTAAGGGAATGCGATGAACTCTTACTTTGGAAAGATGCGGATGAAGAGCTGAAGAAGCAATACATCGACATCGTAATTCCCAAAAAGAAGTGTCCAGAGTATGTATCAGAATCCTTTTTTTCTTTTGTTTTTTTCTAGAATTTTTTCACAATTATGTAATGAGAATCTATCTTTATTAATTTAATCTAAACTAAATTTATGTGCAGTGATATTGTATACTTATTTTCGCCGAAAGAGGGTGAAAATAGAGTCACAGTCGAGCTGTCGACAATAGACCTGCAAGACATACTCAACTATGAAGACATGGAGGCTGGCATACTGAAACTAATAATAAGGAAGCTGAGAGAAATTCAAGCCATTAAAAGAAGGTGTCCCCCGTCTACTTCAAAAGACGTGCCATTGATCCAGAAGCAAAAGCCGGCGCGCCAATCACATAAGTGGTCTGCATTCATGATAGCCCATACATTGGTAAGAATTCAAACAGAAAAATCCATATTCATGTGTACACCGATGAAAAATGACAGAAAAAAATTACTCATGATATTGTGTTTTGTCTTTGGAAAACAGACCATCGTTGAACGTGCCAATGAACCAGAAGCAAAAGCCGGCGCCCTTCAAGACATCCAAACAGATGTAGTAGACTTCGTCATGGGTTTGGAGGACGACATAGAGTTGCTATTCATCCCACTCTTTAATTCATCCATGAAACACTATACTCTGCTCACATTCAACTTTATCTCCTATGACTGGACACACTACAACTCCTTGAAGCAAAACACGTACGAAAAGTGCAAGGTGGATGCAGAATTAATGAAGAACACCTTAGAGCCTATCGTCAGGAGAAAAGTTGATAGGATGAGGGAGAGATGCCCGACGAAGATGGAGTATGAGAGCAAAGTGCTGAATTGTTCTCCAAATTGCCCACAACAACTGGCACCCAACTGCCTCTTGTACACAGCGTATTATATGAATATGTTGACAACTACTCCCTTCAAAATACCGGAAGGAAATGACGATGAAACTCACCAGAAGATTACAAAGATGAGGTTGGTATGGGCTAAGAAGTTGCTTAAAAGCAAATATGTAACACGAACCAAGCAATAACATTGTAAAACAACAATGTAATTTTGTAATTGGGCAAGGAACTTCTGTCTTTTATAAGCTCTGCTTTTATAATAAAATTATTTTTGAATTACATTTACATTGTCAAAACCAAGAAAAGTTTGAGGATTCTATTCTCCGTTTATCTTGAAACGGAGAATAACTTTTCCGTTTAAATTAAATCGTTTGAGGATTCTATTCACCGTTTATTTTGGAACGGATAATAACATTCTTCGTCTGTCTTGAAATGGAGAATAACATTTCCAGTGGTAAAACACATTAAAATGTTCATTCTCTGTTTTTTTTAAACGGAGAATGACGTTCTCCGTGTCTTTTGAAACGGAGAATGTTATTCTCCGTTTAGTTTGAAAATGAGAATGAAGATGAGCTTGATGAGAATATGACGAGGTTGGTATGGGCTAAGAAGACTACAATGATGAGGTTGGTATGGGCTAAGAATTAGATTTCAAGAGAACTTCTGTCTTTTATAATGTCTGCTCTGCTATGTCTTTTATAATAAAATTATTTTTGAGTTACATTTACATTGTGAAAACCATGAAAAGTTTGACTTTTTGAGTTACATTTACATTATGAAAGTCTGAAATACTACATAAAATCCTACTATCAAGAAAAAAGTTGAATGTGAGCTGCGTGCGGGCATCGCAGAGCAATGAAACTCCTTGAGGCAAAGGAATTCCTTGAGGCAAATCACTTCATCGTGCATCGTCAGAGCAATGGAACTCCCTGAACAAAGGAACTCCGTGCATAGTCAGAGCAATGGAACTCCATGAACAAAGGAACTCCGTGCATAGTCAGAGCGAATAAAAGTGCGAGCGCTTCGACAGAGTGTGGGTTGGCAATAAATCCAAACCTAGGCACATCTCAGTCTTCTGAAGGAATTCAATTGAAAGCTTCGACTGTGAAGGAGGAGTGTTGTTCTCCGTCGTCTTTCAGTTAGTGTCCACGTAGTAGATGTTTGGATCTCGAAAAGTATCGGAAGAACCTGTACGAAGTGGCCTTCTGCAGAGCCAAGGAGTTACATTGCTCTGACGATGCACAATGAAGTGTTGGATGACATCCAAAGGTTCCTTGAGGCAAGTCACTTCATCGTGCATCGTCAGAGCATAGGAACCGTTGGATGAATCCTTGAGGCAAGTCACTTCATCATCATCGTCCGAGCAAAGGAACTCACTGAGGCAAAAGAATTCCTTAAGGCAGAGCACCGTGCAAAGGCATCCTTCTTCATCATGGAGATGCACTCTATCGATCCCCCACCTTGGCAAGACTCTTTCCTTGAGGCAAAGGACCTGCAAAGGAATTCACTTCATATTGCATTTTTCTGAGCAATGGAACGCCCTGAGGAAAAGAAATTCCTTGAGGCAAATTACTTCGCCGTGCATGGTCGGACCAATGGAACACGTCGAAGAAATGAACTCCTTGCGGCAAAGAAACATCGTGTATAGTTCGAGCGAATCAATGTGCGGGCGCTTCGACAGAGCGTGGAACGATAATAAATCCAAACCCAGGCACATCTCAGTCTTCTGAAGGACTTCACCACCGTGCATCGTCGGACCAGTGGAACATGTCGAACAAAGGAACTCGTTGCGGCAAAGGAACACCGTGCATAATCCAAGCAAATCAACGTACGGGCGCTTCGACAGAGCGTGGGTTGGCAATAAATCCAAACCCAGGCACATCTCAGTCTTCTGAAGGACTTCACCACCAAAGTTTCTTCGAACAAGGAGATCAACAACCAAGAGGAAAGCGTCTTGCCAAGGCGGAGGATCAGTAGAGTCCATCTCCACAAGAAAAGCTAAGTGAGACGAGAACAAACTCTCCCTACACTACTGCCATTTATAGTCATGGAACAACTCGGACTCATACGCCAAGTGGCAGCCACTTCGAATTCAATTCAATTAATTTCCATCAATACCAATGCATCTGCCCCTTCTCAAGTAAAGCTAAGTAAGACTAGAACAAACTCTCCCAACTACTGCCATTTATATGCCATTAATACCAATGAATCTGCCCCTTCGAATTCTGCCAACTTTGATACCCCCTACTGTATCAAAGTTTTTTTTCCAATGAGAGAAACTTTGATACAGTAGGGGGTATCAAAGTTTTGATACCCCCTATGTATGACATGTGGGCCATCTCAAAATTTGTATATATATGTTTACACGTTTTACAAAGCAGGAGGGGCCCACATGTCATACATAGGGGGTATCAAAACTTTGATACCTCCTACTGTATCAAAGTTTTATTTCCTCAATTTTACTTAACTTTTAAATGAGAGACTTTGATACAGTAGGGGGTATCAAAGTTTTGATACCCCCTATGTATGACATGTGGGCCATCTTAAAATTTATGTGTATATATATATGTTTTCATATTTTACAAAGCAGGAGGGGCCCACATGTCATACATAGGGGGTATCAAAACTTTGATACAGTAGGGGGTATCTAAGTTTTGATACCCCCTATGTATGACATGTGGGCCCTCTCAAAATTTATGTGTATATATATATGTGTACACATTTTATAAAGCAGGAAGGGCCCACATGTCATACATAGGGGGTATCAAAACTTTGATACCCCTACTGTATCAAAGTTTTTTCCCTTTTAAATGGGCCCCATATATAACTTACAAAGAAAGTATAAATAAAACAAAATTTTGTTATAGTCAAGATTTGAACCAATGACCTCTTAAATACAAGTCTAACATTGTAACCACGACACCACAATAGCATTCTCCGTGTTTTATTAAACGGAGAATAGCATTCTCCGTTTTGAATTACTCGAAGAATAGCATTCTCAGTGTTAAAAACACATTAGAATGTTCTTTCTCCGTTTTAATTTGAAACGGAGAATGATATTCTCCGTTTCATTTGTAACGGAGAATTATATTCTCCGTTTTGAACTGCACGGAGAATGCCGTTCCCAGTATTGAAACGAGTGAGGATTCTATTCGCCGTTTAATTTGGAACAAAGAACTGCATTCTTCGTTTAATTTGAAACGGGGAATAAAATTCCCAGTGTTAAAAACACATTAGAATGTTCATTCTTCGTTTTAATTTGAAACGGAGAATGATATTCTCCGTTTTGAACTGCATGGAGAAAATATTTTCTCCATTTTTGATATTCTCCGTTTTGAACTTGGAATTTGATATTCTCCATTTTTATCTAATTGTCTTCTCAAACTTTTGTATTGGAGAACATATTTTTTATCTAATTGTCTCGTGTGAATGACATCTTGCCACATAAGAAAGACATTCTCTTAAGTTAACGACGTTTTATTTTATTCCATTTGCTCTTTGTCGCTATTTCGCTTTCGTACTTTACAATTATGAAAATCGTGACCCAATTTTTTACAAACTCTACAAGTTCTAGGCTTCGGGATAGGCTGACTTTCTGTAGGCTGGCTTGATTTTCCTTGAGAAGGCCTTCCTTTTGTTGCTACCGGATTTGGCTCTTTTAAAGCTTGATGCACTCCATGAACTGCATCAGCTACCATTTGTTCTTCTTCACCAATATCGGTCACCATTTCTTTCAACTCCATCAGAACAGACGACATCAACTCCGTTCCCCTCTCTTGAATTTTGTTTGATTTTTTACAATACTATGTAAACATATTAACTTGTTCATTAATACCACCATACCTTCTGCTCTCAATACTGTCTGGGTGTATGAATCTTCTTTCTGAGCCAGGTCCGGAGAGATAACTCTCTTTGCAATCCTTGTGCCAACGAGATTTTATCAAGTTCTTTGGAATATCTCCAATTTATAATCTCTTCATTGCTGAAAAAATATGCCTACAAGGAATCCCCTTGGTCTCTATCCACAAGCATTCACAATTTATGATATTGTCGGCCGGATCAAATGTAACCTTCCGGTTGACACTGTTTGGCGACATATACTTTTGGACAGTGCAAACTTCTGTCTCTCTTATGATGTGATGATGGAGAACGGTATATGCATCAGAACGTGTGATTTCTTTTCTTACATCTATAAACACCGTTTTAGTGTAAATTGCGACAAATTTACCTTCTATTACGGCCATGCTAGTTTGATTCACAACTGGTGTTGAGAGTTTATCAGTGACATGCTTACTCATATGGCCGTAACGTAAGGCCGCTAAACCGTAGTCACAATTTTGAAGGGGCTTCCATAGTGGCAGCTTCTCATTCAAAAACCTTTTCAGAAATGCGTTCATAGATTCACATCTATTTGTTGCAGTAGAACCGCCAAAATAATTTCCACGTAGGAATGTGTCCGCCCATCGCTTCCTCGTTCTGTACAATGTAGTGGTCCACTCATTGTTCTCTACATTATAATCTGTTAGCATCTGCTGCCAACGGTTTTCAAATTCTTCGACTGAATAGTACCTGTTTAGAAAACATGGACAGTAACTAAAGTTGTGATATTGTAACAATAACATACTTCAAAGTAAAGTAGCAAGTGTGCGATGTACCTTTTAATCAGAAGACTCAATTTATTGTGAAAACCCTCTCGGTGTACATGTTTGGCAGCATTGTTTAGGATATGCCATGAGCACGTTCGATGAACTACACTGGACATTAAATCCTTAATTGCTTTATTCATGGATCTGCAACCATCCGTGAGAACTGTCACTAGTAATTTGCCATTCATACACTCTAGGAATTTTTTAGAACCCAAGAATATGTCTTTGCAGTCTCATTATGGATCATTGCAAACCCAAACACACAAGTCATCGTATGCTTATTTGTACCCACTAGAACCACCAACGACATTTGACTTCTATTTGTTTTATATGTAGAATCGAATGCTAGTGAATCTCCAAATAATTCGTAATCGAATCGACATGCACCGTCAGCCCAAAAGAGATGGGTCAATCTGGAATCTTCATCTACCTTGTACGCGTAGAAGAAATCTGGGTCACTGCCCTCCTTAGATTGAAGAAATGTAAGTGTTGTCGTAGCATGAACATCGTCTAGTGCTCTACTATCTTGAGCTAGAGCGTTGTATAAATCCTTTCTCGTCCATCCAACCTTATCCCAGCCACCTTTCTTCTCGACAATTAAATTCCATATCTGTCCAGTCCCCATCCCTGATTGCTTCATAAGCTTAATTTCTTCCAACTCTGCGGGTGATATCGTACGATGGGATCTCAAAAAAACTGTTTCATAATCATTCGCCAGGATATGGTTGTGATGTATATAAAAATTTTTGACAAACCACATCTTTGTTTTATCGGTGTACCCAATACGAAAAATTGCTTTACAACCACTTCTGCTTTCACTTCTTGGCTCACGAACCCTGTTAGGAGCTTCCTTGTATTTCTTGTGTCTGAATCCCGCATTCGAACAACACCAACTACGGACCATCACCATCCCAGATTTGTTTTTCTTTACCTCGTTCTTTCTAATACTGAAACCATATGCTTTTGAATATATCCGGTAGAATGTCTCTGCTTCTTCAATAGAGTTGAACTGTAGGCCAACAATATCTTCTTCTAAGAGATGTTTTGGATCTTTGTTAATGTTGGCAGACTGCAATATTTTTTTCATCGTCGCTGTATCGAAATCCAATGGAGATTCACCGTCGTCCCTAAGAACAGAATAAAACAAAATAAACATGAGAAATAAATGTAAAAATATAATGTATTTCTTAAATCCATTAGAAAGGGTGATGCAAAATAACATTTTGTTGTTTGCGTTGATGTCGTCGTCATCGTTATGATGCATTCTTCCATTGTTTTCTTTATCTTGTTCTTTGCTGTCTCCTAAGTTAACATCTTCCCAACTTTGCTCATCATCCAAATCATCTGACAGTCCTCTTGAAAGGAAGCTTTCTTCATCGACTAAATCTTCCACACGACGATCAGTTTTTTCATGTGACATCGACATTGAAAAAAATAGAGTGTGTTAGAAAGCAGCAGAAGAAACGAAGGACAAGAAATAATACAAGAAGAAAGAGTAATGCTATATTCGTACCTCCAAATTGTCCATCTAATATATAGCCCTCCCATCTGATGTAGCATGTTAAATAATAGTGTGTGTCATCTGACATGACTGATGACATGGCAAATTTTAATCCAAAAAGTTAACTACCCAATTTTCTCCATAATAATTTAACGTTAATATCAATGTTAATTTAATGTTAATATTAAATTATGTTAATATTAATGTTAATGTTAATATTAATGTTAATATTAATATTAATGTTACTGTTAACGATAATATTAATATTAATGTTAATGTTAATGTTAACATTAACTTTAATGTTAATTTTTATTTTTAGTTTTATTAAAAAAATTTGCTACGTCAGCTGCCAGATCAATATATCACGTCAGCTGCCACGTAAGGATGGACAGTTTGAAAGTGCAATTTGGAGGTAGAAAAAGCATTATTCAAGAAGAAATAACTTCCAGCAAGGCAACAACACAACCTTTTCGTCTTCCTTGTAACTCTGCCACGTGGCCCTTTTTTGATGGCTCATGAAAAATCTTGAGTGATTCAAGGAACAAGCATAATTTTAAGGAAACAACTTCCAACAACACAACTTTCTCGTCTTCTGGGTACATGTATTATTAAATTGTGTAGCTAATAACGCATGAGGAAGCATGCAACAACATTCTCCACGTGGCCCTCTTTTGTAGGATAACGCATGCAGCAGTATTTAATGCTACGAAACCCTATTGTCTTGTTATGTCTTGTGTATCCTATGTGGCATAAGGCAGAAGACAACATCTTGCATAGGCGGCTATATTCAAAAATGACAATAAGTTTAAAAAGTCATCTCCAATGCAAAAAAGTATTGAGAAGACAATACAAAATAATTTTTTACAACTTCCAAGACAACTTTTACTCTTCGAATGATATGGTATCAGTGCTTATTATTAAATTGTGTAGGATAACGCATGTAGAGCATTTAATGCTACGGGATCTGTTGTGTAAGGAACACAACCTGTGAGAGAGAACCCGAGAGAGAGAGAGAGAAAGAGAGAGTGTGGAAGATGGGATAAAGAGGAAGGATCGAGCTCGACTAGATTTTAAACTTAAAATTCAATTTTTGGTTATCATTACTAATAACTAGTTCACACGTCCGAGTTTAGACGAACACTAACCGAGCCCCGAGCAACGTGACATCAGCTAGCTAGGTTTCTAATATCGTGGCATTCCTGTTAATTTAAAATTTATAATATTATTGAAACTAATATTAATACTAAAATTTAAAATAGTTTTTGATTTAACATTTATTTCAAACTAGTTAAAGTTAATTCTTTTTTATTTAAAATGTAATGGAACTATAATTAATATTAACATTCGCTTGTCCCGTAGTTTAAGTCGTATTTTACTGCTTCTTGCTTAAGTCTATGCACCCAAAGAACTTGATTGTTCAAGTCGAACGCGTGCACAGTACGTTCCCTCGATGCAAAGCTTGACGTAGCCCTTACTTGTCAAGTCGTTGCACGAACACATTAGAAAAGAGTTTTGTTGGGCTATCGAAGTATAGCAAGCACCGTCCCGTGTCACGTGCATTTGTTAAGCAGTGAAAGGGTGTGAAGGCTACTGGCAATGTCAAGCCATCACGGACTATAGCTGGATTAGACGACGATCCTTTTGCGGCGGGCCGAATCGGTCCCTTGGCCTAGGAATGGATTGGTTGAAGGAGCAATACACAAGAATAGACTGCCATATTGGCAGGATTATTTTTGGTATTTCCGGTGAGACAGAGTTTTTCATTTTTCGGTGAGGCAGAGTTTTTACCATCGGATCTCGCTTCCAGGGACGGCACCAGGATCAGAGAGAGTCTACAGGATGGCACCTTCAAAGTTGGAAATCTTGTACAAGATGATTGAATAACTCAGAACCAAAGGATTCATTCGTGCTAGTGGATCGCCTTGGGAAGCACCGATGCTTCTTGTAAAAAAAGGATGGTACGTCAAGATTATGTGTTGATTATCGTGCATTGATGTCTTATTTGATCAGCTCAAGGGAGCGGCTGTATTCTCGAATATTGACTTGCGGTTATGAGGGTACCATCAGATCCGAGTCAGAGAGCAAGTCATCCCGAAGACATCATTCAGATCGAGGTATGGACATTGGAATTTCCTTGTTATGTCATTTGGAGCGACCAGTGTGCCAGCCGTATTCATGGACCCCATGAATCCTATCTTCATGCACTATTTGGATCAGTTCGTGATAGTGTTCATAGACGACATCTTAGTCTATAGATGTAGTGCCCCGTCCCTACATCGTGCCCCGTACTCCGTCCACGGGGTGCGCGAGAAAGGAACATTGTCGCTATCAATTCGATCGGGACCGATAGGTCGGGATCGATTGACTCGATCGAACGGGAACGGTTGAATTAAGATCCATTCTCTCGCCTGAAGTAAACTTAAGATGAGTGGCTGACCCTTCTCTTCTCGACCCCCTTCCTAGGTAAATCGATAATGTTGTTGCGAATGAAAGGATACATGCAAGGGCACAAACACGGGAAAGGAATTGAGTTTTCAAAGATAATGTAGGCTGTCTTAATAGCTAAAAGGAAAATATGTCTTCCCATGGTTATGGACAACTTGTCGACAAGGCGGTAGTTTTCTCGAGCAGCAACCCGGGGCCACGAGACCGTTTCGACCTAGGTGGAAACAGGGTATAGTCGTGCATAAGGTTTCAGCACAGGTTAAGCGGGGACTTGCATCGGAGCTAGCTACTTGCGTTGAGAGGACCCCGATTAACAAAGCTATACGTCCAGGATGGCTTGTGATGCCAGTGACGTCGAAGAGGGACGAGGCGAAGGAGGTCAGCCACTCGCCTTAGACTTCCTTCTAGTGAGCGACTGGTTGGCTGCGCTGACGTCGCCTACGCGATCACCTGTAACCCGCTGAATATGGGACTTGGTTCCAGAGAATCTATTCCATAACTTTGAATGGATCTTAATTCAACCGTTCCCGTTCGATCGACCCGGCCGATTCTGACGTATCGGTCCCAACCGAATCGGTAGCGACATTATTCTTTTCTCGTGCACCCTGTCACGACCCACACCCGGAGTAAGGACATGAGTGCGTGACAGCGTCCCAGCCTACACCGCAGAAACAATGTAGAACGCTGTCTAGTTCTACTATCTAACAACAGTTATAATATCAAAACCTGTCGAGAATGGTCAACTCCGAATGGAGGACAAGCAATGACAATATAATATACTCAATAAGCTATGATATTGTTGCGACCATCCAGTGTTAGTATTTATGTATGGTATTTATGGTGCACATCATCTTAATTCAACCGAGTAGTTCAAAGGAGGGAATTATGTATGGTATTTATGGTGCACATCATTAGGATGGGTTACGACCGTCCAGTATTGTGATAAGCTATGATATCAGTAAGTTTGGGATCCTTCGGATATTGGGCTAGCAACCCGTATCGAAGCGATCATAGTCTTACACATAAGGATGCCAAAGATGTATTACGGTGCAAAATACCGTAACCTTCATATAGATAGGGCCGGTGGGCTGAGATTAGCGCTGGGTGCAGGCACAGGGCCTGCCACCCTTATGCATATGTTTAAGTTTACGGTTGGTTGGTTAAGTGAAATGATATAATTTCTTATATAAAGTTCTAACCTTGCAGGCTATGCGAAATGGGACATAGATGAGCACGATCACTATGTTTATGTTAAGATTATGTCTAACTGTATCTGTCGCAGGGACACGGTAGTGGACAAGTTCATGATATGTTCGGCTCGAGGCGGGACTCGGCTTGGACGTGCCGAGGCATGGAGTTCTTAGCGTTCAAGAGGAGCTATCGCATTGGCGTTCGGACTTGCGACATGGAGATGTTCAGCCGAAGACTACTTGTTGGCTATAAAGAGGCATAATATATGGAACAATACACTCCTTTGTGAGCTAGAGAGATCATGAACGTTGTAGCCAATTGGCATGTTAAGTTGGGCTATTCAGAGCCATTGTAACCTTCAGTTCATTATCAATAAAAGAGATTCTTGTTGTATACTACGTTTTTCTTCCGCTGCTTATGTTATCAATTTGAGCTATAAATACTATTGTGAATCTGTTATCTTGCCTTGCACGAGCGCAACTCCAGGCTCGTGCGGCATCACGCCCCAGCGAGGACGATGATTCGGGTGAAAACTTGATAATGATGAAGACGGTAACTCGGTCGACAATCGTAAGTATCGAGGTATGATCGGAAAAATTTAACAGTAGCATTAATATTAAATCTACATGGCTTTTCTGTTAATTTAAAATTTACAATATAATTAAAACTAATATTATGAAAATGCTATTTGCTCCCAAAAAATTTGGGTGATACCATCTTTCATTATGTGACATATGACATGGTTGCTAACATGACAGCTGACATAACAAAATTTAACAATAAAATTAATATTAAAATTAACATTAATAGTAAATAAATAATTTAATATTAAATTAATATTAATTAATATTAACATTAACATTAATATTGACATTAATATTAAAATTAACATTAACATTAGCATTAGCATTAGCATTAACATTAACATTAATATTAATATTAATATTGACATTAACATTAATATTAACATTAAAAAAAATTGGGTAATTAATTTTTGGGGTTAAAATTTGTCATGTCAGCTGTTATGTCATCTGCCATGTCAGATGCCACATAATGGGAGATGGCATCACCCAAATATGTTGGGAGCCCAAAAGACTAATTGCTAATATTAATACAGTGGCATTACCGTTATTTCCCAATAGATTCGTGCCTTGTTCGATCATACCCCTCCACGAGCGGGTTATACTCCCCTAAACGAGGGGTTAAATAGCATTTTCCAAAGAAGAGAACCCATCCGACTAGAGAGAAACAAAGAAGAGAAGAAGAAGAACAGTCGCAATGGAGAGGAGCAAGATCAACTGCAGCGGATGGGCCGTCATCCCTATCGAGATTCTTTCGATGATACTGGTACTGTCGGGGATGCCGGCGGACGAGGTAATATGCAACGCGGCCCCAGTTTGTCGTTCATGGTGGAAGGCGCTCAACGGTCCCTTAGACTATTGGTCTAACGTCGACTTGGTACAGTGGTGCCGGAGGACCCAGCAAACCGCTGAGATTAGTTTGACTGTAATGAAGCTCGTGGCTCGCAGTGGGGGATATCTAGGGTTCTTCTCCGCGTACAAGCTCGACGAAGCAGCCTTCTGTTTTACATGTTTAAGGCCAGTGCAAAATTTTATTTGGTCTTATTCTAATACTTTATTTTTTCTATTACAAAATTTTATGTATACTTTTGTTAATTTCTATTGATGTTTTCCCATTTTTATATTACAGTGGGAAATTTCTAAGGGTGTTGCGCATTCCGAAGTGCGACGTGAGTGATGAAACTTTCGTGAGATACTTGGAGTTTCTTTCGGTGCTGGAAGAACTCGACATTAGCTACTGCTTCTATATCACGTCGACTGAAATGTTTTCCGCCGAAAACTATTGCCACCGTCTGGTCAAGCTGGGTAGGAACATGCCCCCTCCAGATTTTATGCTCAGGAACAGATTCGTGTTGGACACGGAAAACGAGACGGAGGGAAAGGCCGTGGCTGATTCGATGCCGCATCTCGAGCACCTATATATGGGATTCGGCATGTTCAATGGAGACACGTTGCGATCTATCATATGCAACTGCAAGGGTCTTCGCGTGCTCGACATACGTGGGTGCTTCAACGTGCACTTCGACGACGAACTCTGGAAAATTTGTTATTCAAAACAGACGTTTAAAAAACCCTTTGATGATGTAATCCCAGTCCCAGGGGAACCTGGATATGAGATGTATAATGATTTAGATACCATCAATCATTTCTGGGGTGAATGGTGAAAACATTAGCATGCATGCATGCATTTCTTTATATTTTTTACTAGTCTACATACAAAATATTTTTTTATGAGTTCGATTCTCCATTTTGACAATTTTACTTTTGTCACTAATTTTTTACATGATTAATTTTTTTATAAATAAAATGGACTGTGATATAATGACGCCTAAGACGGCTCACTTCTGAGATTTCGACATTTTCCAACACAGATTTTACCATTAATACAACATCTCAGTGTAATCATATCCAAGAGATTTTGACATTTTCCAACACAGATTTTATCTTATTCAAAATAAATTCTGGCGGTGCAAATTCCACTCATATTAGTGGTATCAGTGCCAATTCACCATAATTAATGGTGATCGATACGAAAATATTGGTTTCTTTTTTACAACCCTTTAAAATCTATTTATACAGCCAAACAGCCAAACTAATTCATCTTCACCAGCCTTCAAAACCAATTTATATAGATTCAAAACAAAACTAAACAGCCAAACTATTTAATATTCACAACCCTAAAGAACAATCTCAAATGTACCATTCTCCGTCCTAAATGTACCATTCTCCGTCTTGTATGTACCATTCTCCGTCCTACATGTATCATTCTTCGTCCTACCTCCGTCCTAAATGTACCATTCTCCGTCCTAAATGTAACATTCTCCGTTATATATGTACCATTCTCCGTCCTGCATGTATCATTCTCTGTCCTACATTTACCATTCTCCGTCCTAAATGTACCATTCGCCGTCTTAAATATACCATTCTCCGTCCTAAATGTACCATTCTCCGTGTTAGAGAAACGGAGAATGGCCATTAACAGTCCCAAAAATTGTTCCATACTAAGTTAAAAGCATATAATAGCACCCAAAAAATATTAACAATAGAAAAATTCTACAGAACCCAAACACCAGACTCGAACCTAGGCCTTCCATTTAAAAGCTAAACAGCACAACCAACTAAGCTTAGAATAAGACATCAATAATGCTAAGTCTACTACCAAATGCTTACAACACTCTTACAACCTTCACCTATTGCTGATATGTGGGCCATGGCCCACATGTCAGCAATGGGTGAAGGTTGTAAGAGTGTTGTAAGCATTTGGTTGTAACTGTAGCATTATATCCCCAACTTCCAATAAGGAATAAGAAATTGAATACCCCCAACTTCCAATAAGGAATAAGAAGAGTCGGTTAGGAGTTTATATATATACATAGGGGTCCCCATTCATCTGAGTAGGTAGCACATTTAACATGGCTCCAAAAAGATCATCTGGTTGGGAACCATTGCCAGAGTCTTCTTCCAGTCGTCGCCGAGCCTCTCCGCATGGAGCACCCTCTGCGTCGCCTCCGGCCCATGACTGGCTGGCAGCGGTACGGACTTCCTGACCTCCTGCGGGTTGTCACTGGAGGTCATCGCTCGACCTCTTCATCCGGCGCCCAACTTTGACCTGTTGCCGATCACTCCGGAGGAACGGGATTCTCTGGAGAAGAGGGAAGTGATTCGCCGCCTGTGCCATAGGGCGGGTGTGCGCACCCTGCAGGACTTTGCGGAGATCCTCCGCGAGGCAGTGAGGGGTAGACCTCTTATTTTTCTTTTTTTCTTTTTTTTCATTTTTTACATTTTTTGTCCTCCTCTTGTATACTTCGTCGGAGAATGTTCCGACGACGAAGCTGGGATTTAATGAAATATAATATTTTATTAACTCAATTTGGTTTCGGCTACAATCAAACTTTTACAACCTTCTTACAACTTACACCCATTTGCTAACTATAGCATTGCACTTTATATATTTTTCAATTAACAAATTTTGTTACGTCAAATCCATATATCAGCGACGATATCCCCATCAATGACTTGTTACGTCATAGAATTGATTATGCTGCCAGCGTCAATCTTGTCGTCAAATCCATCTTAAATATATATGATTACAAAGTAAAATAGAGGACAACTTTGAGTGTTTCAATTTTACTCTTTTCAAGTACATAGTCTTCTTATTTTCAAAATTTTAATCAAATATTCGAAAAATGGAAATATTGAGATTAAACTTCACATTCTTAAATATGTTGTCAAATTTTTTTAAATAATAATGTTTCCACCACGTTTTTTCTGCCAAATTTTTCAATAATTTATACGGAACACATGGATATATACTAGTAATAATAGTAATAAATTTAATTTTGGAAAGTAGTTTTTAAAATTAGGGTCTCAAAATTCTAAAGGTTTATGTAGTAATTTCACATGGATATATACTAGTAATAATAGTAATAAATTTAATTTTGGAAAGTAGTTTTTTAAATTTAATAGTAATAAATTTGACCATCTTATACTAGTAATAATAGTAATAAATTTAATTTAAGACTCAAAACTATTCTAATTTTTTTCACTTCCCAAGGTCATATAAGACGGTCGAATTTTTCCTCTTCTTCTCTCAAACCCTCTTCCTTCTCCCAAACCCTCTTCTAATCAAAATGCCGTCGAAGAAACAACGACCGTCGCTGAAGGGGAAGAATCCACAAAGGGATGCGATACAGGCCCGAAGGGCAGAACTTACAAGGGCGGCGAAAACCAAGATTATGGTCGCTAGGGCAGAGGCCGAAAGGGCGGCGACGGAAGCGATGATAAAAGCGGAGGCGACAGCCAAGCCACGTGCAAAAAAGGCAAAAAAACTCATTGCTCGACAAAGACCGAAAAATATATCTTCGATACAGAGTCGTCGAAAGACTCAACTTATGAAGATCGAAGGCGTACTCAAGCTAAGGCTAAGGAGGCAACGGATACAGAGTCATCAGCGTACTCTGAGGATTTTGAATCCTCATCAGAAGAGGAAAATGAAGAGGAAGAGCAATCATCAAATAAGTTCCAGGCTGGAGAGGAGGTAAAAAAATTTAAAGACTCTAAATCTAAGAAGATTTACATTAAATATTTTAAGAAAAAGACTGTTATACCTGAAAGATCAATTAAGATGGATGATGTCGAAGACGAAGCTTTCCTGGATATATTAAAATTCTATCAATTGGAGAAACTGAACAAATCCTGTCTTGAGAAAATCTCCCAAACAATAGTAAGAGAATTTTACTCAAATCTTCCGGCTGAAATTAAAGAAAAAGAAGAGGATCAACAACTGGTGTTTCTGAGAGGAAAACTGATTAGGGTAAATGCTGCTGTCATCAACGAATTTTATGGATTTGATCCAGTTCCTGAGTTTGATATGAAAGATATTGATAATGTTTCCATGACGGATGCAATTCATGAGATTACAGGTGTTTCAATAGGTGCCAAGACCCCTCAAAATGTATACAAAGATCAATTAAAAACTTTGTATAAATTGTTGCATGCCTACGTATCTCAAACACTCAACCCTACTGGACATGAGTTTTCCATCAATCCTGAGAGAGTAAAATTTCTTTATTATATGGAGAAGAAAAAAAGGATGGATATAGGTTCCTACATGTTCAGTAGAATGACGCATCTCGTGGGAAAACCAACTGCAAGGACAGCTCTCCCTTTCGGAGGATTTGTATGCTCGATGGCTAATAAACATTCTGTTCCAAGCTTAGCTGGGGATGTTTATATTAAAAACAAAGGCCCCATGAGAAAACTAACCTTCACTCGAATGTTTGGAAAACGTGCAGCAGCTGCAAGCAAACCATCAACATCTGGAAAACCATCAACTTATGGAATCAAAAACACTAAGGACAGGGTTGATGATCTATATAATTTTGTTGCTGCAAACTTTGAGAATGTCTTCAAAGAGATGAAGACTATATCCGACAACCAAAAATTGATTCTGGATAAGATTAACCAGATAGAGGTTGAATTTGCTGACCAAGAATAAGATTTTCCTATCCACGTGAAGAAGGTAAATGGGGCTAGCCCAAACTCTTATGTAAAAATACACACTGTGCACATTGACACTTTAATGCTAGCCATCACTTTGATACTTCTATTTATGTTTCTGGATGTCATTTCTACATATACAGTGAGTCCATACTGACTATAATTTTTCTTAATCCGTCCCTCAAGGTGTAGGTGAAGGATATTTTGAGAAAGAAGAAGAAGAAGAAAAAAAACAATAAGAAGAAGATGGAGATGGCTATGAAGATTCATCTTTTGAGTTTTGAATCTTTTATTTCAATTTGGAAGTAATATTTGACTTGTAATATGGTTCTGAATATTTGTTGGTCATGGCGGTCAAACTAAACTTTCTGTTTGAAATATTGTAAGACTAAACTTTTCGCTTGTACTAAGTGCATAGTTCGTAATTTGTTTTGAAAATGTAATATGGTCCTGAATTTAGAGTAGGTCTGATATTTATTTGGATTATTGTATTGTGAATTATGCAGGTTCTATGTAGAATTACTAACGTGGATTGGGCAGATTACTGTAACGTAAATTATGCAGTTTATTGGACTTGGAATGAAGTATACTTAATTTGATTATAATTTTTTGGTTGAAGCGTTTATTTGATTGGCAGTTGGCCTTCATAGATGATATTGATATTTTGGTATATTCCTTTGATTTGCAGATGCCCATCACAGATTTCATGAGTCCTGGGTGCATTCCTAGGGTTTACAGGTGGCCTCATTACGGATGCATTCCTAGGATCACTAAAACTTTATTTGATTGTAATGTGTTTTGCTTTCTGTAAAAAATTATTACATCGATGCCATCAGTATGAATTCGATGCCAGTGCCTGTTCATCCCATGTTATTGCTGAAGCAAAATTGTAATCCTGCTTGTTCATCCCTTGTTATTGCTGAAGCATAATTGTAATCGTGCCTATTCATTCTTTGTTATTGCCATCAGTACATCGATGCCATCAGTATGAAGTCGATGCCAGTGTAATACATAATGTAATGTAAGAAAAATTCTCTTTGATAGTAGGTTAATTATATTCAAACACTCGCAAGAAATTTTGTACAGCCATACAGTGGAAGCCTGATAAAATGATATTCAAATTTTCTTGAAAATAATTTAATATTAAATGAATATACTATGATAAATGATATTAAAAATACTGTAAATATTTGGTGAAAAAAATATGAGATACTTGAACATTTCCAGTCCTAAATGTACCATACTTTGTTAAAAGCACAGAGAGTGTCCATTCTCCGTTTTCAAAGAACGGAGAATGGCCATTCTCCATGTTAAAGGGACAGAGAATGGCCATTCTCCGTGTTAAAAGCAAAGAGAACGGCCATTCTCCGTCCATTCGCCGTGTTAAAAGTAAAGAGAATTGCCATTCTCCGTCCATTCGCCGTGTTAAAAGCAAAGAGAATGGCCATTCTCCGTATTAAAAGCAAAGAGAATGGCTATTCACTGTCCAAAAAAAATATTCTCTTCGAAAATATTATCATTAGAAAATTAAAAAATATTTCGTCCGATCAATACAGATTTTTTTTAAATATGTGAGCCGATGATCCGCCCGACCTCAGATTCAGAAGCAGGTTTCCTCAGTTCACCACCACCACCATGACATGTAGCTTTATTAACAAAATATTAAATTATTAGATGAAAAATAAGATTTTTGACAATGGCATGGACAGTAAAATTAGAGTGGCGCTGCTGGTACTTCTTCTTGTTCGAGGAGGTTTCGACGACGTCCGACGCGAACCGGACCGATTCTTCTCGGCGCAGCTGGTACTCCTCGTTGTTCTAGGAGGGCTCGACGACGTTCGACGCGATCCGGACTGATTCTTATTTCTTTCTTCATCTTCGTTTCTCCATCCACCACAACCACCAACACCACCACCACGACGGCCTGTAACCAAAAAAAAAAAATTACGAAATATTAAATTGGATGGACGAAAGAGAGAGTAAATATGAGTTAATTTAGGGTGTTCATTGAAAAAATTAAAGTGAAGGATGACCTGCTAAAGCAAGTTACCAACAGGTCAAAAGTTTAAATCAGCATTAAATGATGTTTTTACACTATTATTCAATCTGAACCACTGGATCAACATCCAACGGTCCAAATTTCGGATGTATCGATACATCCTTTTTCAGGAGATGTATTGTAGAACGACCCTATATATATATATATATATATATATATATATATATATATGGCGGAGGAAACCCTAGGCGACCTAGGGGTGACGGCAGGACTAGGGGCGACGGCAGGAGAGGAGCCAGAAGGAGCCCTAGACGGATTGCTGCTTGGTAATCTCGCATGGGATCTAGGGTCCGCTACTGAAATACGAGAACAAGCAGTCCGTGGGGAGGTGGTGCCCGTCGGATCCAGGAAGGAAGGGGGATGGACGATGGTGAGGAGGCGGAGGAGACCAACAATTAACAACAGGAGGATTAACATGGAACGGAAAGGGTTTGGGAACGGCAGGGGTCCGGATCGTCAGACTTTGATGGGAGGGGGTTATAGCAGACAGAGCGGGGGACAGTTACAACAGAGATACGAAGGTCGCGGAGAGATGGTACAACAGGGCCAGACATGGCATATTAGGAACATGCAAGGGCAGGCAAAGACGATACAACCAGGTATCTCGACACAGACCAAAAAAATAGCACCAACTACTGAGGAACTCACAAGGAGGATGGGAGACAAACAAAGGCAAGGAAGCATCTCTCTGGTCAAAGATCGGGAAGGAGGGACAACAGAAGCAAGACGTGCCACGGCTGAGGAGAAAGACAAACGGATTGACATGGCACACGTTCAGCAAATCATAGGCGGATTGTGTGCGAACCTCCTCTAGTAAGGAGGGGGTGCAGATGGGGTACATTGCTCCGAAGAAGATCGGTAATGTCGAACGAGTCTTGTTCACAGAAGATGAACTCGAGGAGACGACGGGATACTGGAAAAATACTATTGTTCTATATGTCCTGGGAAATAGGCCGTTCTAAGGGCAGATTCGTGCTTACACCAACAGATTTTGGAGACCTAAAGATAATATGGAATTCTTCACATGCGATAATGGGTTCTATTACGTCAGATTCCAGTTGGAGGAGGATATGGAAAAAGTCATTCAAGGGGGCCCCTTGGCCTTTGATGGAAGGTTAATCATCATGAATGTATGGTCGCAAGATCACCAATATGAGAGAGAAGTACTACACTCAGTACCGATCTGGATTCGATTCCCGGAGCTGCCAATTAGAATTTGGTGTTTATCCATGATAACAAAATTATCAAGCATGATTGGGAACCCGATAAAAGTGGACGAGGCCACCACGCAGAGAACAAGACTGGGGTATGCACGGATCTTCGTGGAGATAACTGCAGGTCGGGGCTTGCCTAGCGAACTGGAGCATGAGCTACCGTCAGGGGAAGTATTTAGACAACGGATAGAATATGAATGAGTTCCTCTGACTTGTCGACACTGCAATTGTCTTGGGCACCCACTTAGGAAATGCCATTTGGGAAGTGAAGGTAGTAACAAGGAGGAGGTGGAGGGAGTGGATAGATCAAAGGGTATACAGGAGACCAGGAGGGAAGGCGAGAATAATATGCCGAGTGATATGGCTGATGTCCAAGGAAGCCAAGGCATGGAATTCATTATAGATCGGGGGCTTACAAAGGCATGAACTACCAGCAGTATAGGTGGGAATATGGATCCAGATGAGCAGACGCGTATGAAGGTGATTGGGGAGATGGATGGCAGCCTTGTGGTGTTCCAGAAAAGAGACAATAGCGCAGATAATTCTAACAGAGGGAGAGGCCGGCCCAAGAGGAGCTCAGCTCGCGGGGTAGTAACCAGAGCTATAACTCGATGCAAATAGAAGAGTCAAGGATACAAGTTAGCTAGTCGAACAGCCGTAAAAGCAGGCATGCGCTATGAACAATGATGCAACTCGGCCACAACTCATGCTATAATGTGGACAAGCGCTACTATGTATAGAAAATCCGTGGTGGGCGGACATTCACCAACACAGAATGGAAGAAATACAACTTGTGGAAAGTAGCCGAGCAGAAGATCGGAACGAGTTGGCTAACCCGCCAATTAGCAACTCAGAGGGGGTGCAAGGGGAAACTCCACTTGTTTAATTACGATTATCTCATGGAATGTGAGAGGGACGTGTTCGTTGGGTAGATGGAAGGAGATCGGAGAAGTGGTTCGAAGAGAGAAGTGTATTATAATCGCGCTACTGGAGACAAAAATTAAAGCTCCAAAACTGCTTGAGAGGAGATCCTCTGCTCCTTGGAAGGAGGTAAACAATCTTCACTTATGTGATTCTGCGAGGATTTGGATTCGGTGGGACTCCAGAAACTGGGATGGAGAATTGGTCATATGTCGGAGCAATTAATTGTCATGCACTTTTCCAATAAAGAAGGACTAAAAATATTAATGGAAGCTGTATATGGCCAAAATGACAAACGGAGAAGATGTGGACTATGGGAGGAGATAGTTCGAGTGAGTACATCGACCAACCAAATGAATGGAATGCCTTTGGTGCTCATGGGTGACTTCAACGCAGTCCTCTCAAATTCAGAGAAGATAGGGGGAAGGGAGGTGCCGGAGCCGATCCTTTAGGAATTCCAAACATGTCTCCTACAATCTGGACTTCAGATGATTCATAGAACTGGACATCTCTGGACTGTTGTCAAAGATGGAACATAAGAATCGGCCGTTTAGATTCAATAATAAATGGCAACTTATGTCCGACTATGAAGAGGTGGTAAAAGATGGTTTGAACGCCCAGGTGAACGGAAACCCGCAATACAGGTTGATGTCTAAGTTGAAACAAATAAAAGCCGATCTCAAGACATGGCACAAGAAGACGCCTAAGCTTAACAGCAAGGATTCTGAGAGACGGCTATGGGACATGCAGGAGTTTATACAAAATAACATACTGAATTCGGACATTGCTGATGCAGTCAAAGTGCTTTGCCAGGAAGTAAGCAAATTGAGACAGTAGGAGCAAATTGAGTGGGCGCAGCGAGCAAAAGTGACTGGCTGCAGGATGGAGATAGGAGTACGAAATTCTTCTATAATGTTGTCCGAGCAAGGGAGAATCGGAACCACATAGCCAGGCTAATAGGGCTCGATGGAAAAGAAGCAGTGTCTCAAGAAGAAATCCAAACTGAAGCAGTAAGGTACTATTCCGATCTGTTTAATCAATCTAACTATACTTCTCTGTTCCCAGAGTTGATTTGTAAAAAAGTGGTTACCCCCCTTGGTAATCAAATTCAACTATCACCCGTGACGATGAAAGAAGTGGAAGAAATAGTTATGCAATCTGATCCGAACAAGTCGTCGGGGCCAGACGGGTTTGGCAGCGGGTTCTACAAGACTCATTGGGGAGAGCTTAAAGAGATGGTATTCGAGGTTGTCTCGGACTTCTTTGTTCATGGAAAACTGCATTGTGAGTTAAATCATATGTTTCTTACGTTGATTCCTAACCACAACTCTGGGGGACTTTCGACCGATATCTTGTTGCAACTTTATTTACAAAATAATCACGATAGTGATGTGTAGGTGCATGAAGAGTGTAATGACAAAGCTTATATCCCCATGTCATGCAGCCTTTATTAAAGGTCGGGACATAGCTGACAATACCCTGTTAGCTCATGAGATGGTTCGACAATTCAACAAGGTGGGAGGACAGAAGGCATGCATAAAAATCGACCTACGAAAGGCGTACGTATGACACAGTTAATCGGGCCTTCGTATGCAAGATATGGGATTTGATAGTATATGGGTGGAAAGAGTGCGAGAATGCATATCTACTCCTACTTTTTCAGTGATGATCGACGGACAGCCGTACGGGTTCTTCGGGAGCAACCGTAGTCTCCGGCAGGGTGGCCCACTCTCCCTGTACCTATTTACGTTACTGATGGAGTATTTTACTTGTCTATTGGATTCTGTAGTCATTATGAGACAGGTCACACCGCTATATAAATAAATTAAACCATATTTCTCTCACCTTATATACGCGGATGACCTGCTATTGTTCATAGTTCCTTTAAAGCTCGGACTACAGAAATTAGTTGATATTTTTGATGTGTTTGGCCGGTACACAGGACTTCCAATGAACTGTGATAAATCAAAGGTATTCTTCAGCACTCACTGCCCGGAGAAGGAGGAAAAAGCATTGATTTTGATAGTAGAGCGCGGGGACCTACCCGTTAAATATCTGGGCATACCACTAGTGGTCAATTACGTACAGGAGTTAGAGATTGTCGGAGCCTAGTGGATTATGTGCAACGGTGAGTAGAGGGATGGCAAGCTCAGTGCCTGTCATTCGGTGGGCGGATAGAACTGGTGAATACAGTCGTCAACGCAGTGGCCAACTATTGGTTACAGACTATTCTTCTTCCAGTGGATACTATTACAAGAATAGAGAGGATATATGCTAATTTTATCTGGAGAGGGGGGTTCATGCGATTGGTTGGGAAGACCTATGCAGACCGCGATATGAAGGCGACGTCGGACTACGGCCATTGTGGGGTCTACGGGAGGTGGCCGGGTTGAAAGTGGCGTGGAAACTTCTTACAACAAACTCGATATGGGCTATGTGGATGAGGAACATGTATTTATCCTCGGATAACTTTTGGGACAGGCAGGCTAACAACAACGATTCTGTAGTATTAAAACAAATAATGTCACACAGAAATAAGCTAAAAGGGCTTCTATCGAGAGTTTTTAAAGACGAAAAGAAGATGTGGCTCTGGAGTGATCCCTGGATCCGACACCAGAGCATGGTTGAGAGGCGTGGGATTAGTACTGTTGGACATACACAGTGGGAGGAGAGGGTTAGTTGTATAATTCGAAACGGGGCATGGCGGCCGGATTTGCACAGGGAAGCCCGATTTCTTAGTAAGGAAATTAAGGAGCACACTATAGATCCAAACGCGGGGGGCGACGAGTGGATTTGGGATACTACAGGTAGAAGCAAGTTCACACGGGAAGGAGTGTATGATAGCTGTAGGACGCAGTACGATAAATGGGAGTACGCGAAACTGGTCTGGACCTGAGGAGTGGCAAGGAAGATGCAATTATGTATGTACAAGCTATGCATGGGAAGACTCCTGACGCGAGACAGGTTACTCAGGTTTGGCATCGGTCTGGGGGAGAGCAGTTGTGTGCTTTACGGAAATGAGGTGGAATCCATACAATACCTATTCTTTCACTACCAAAATACAGCGCTTTAGCGACGGATGTATTCCGTCGTTAATAGCGACGGACTACCGACGAAACAGCGATGGTCTTCCATTGAATTGCAGCCAATTATTTTTTTAATTTTAAGGGTAAATCTCGGTCGAAAATCTGTCGCTATATCGTCAGACATATAGCGATGGACAAATAACTCGTCGCTATGTCGTCGCCCAGTTGTCAATATTTTGCGAGAAAATGTTAGAAAAAATTGGCACAAAGTTTGACGACAACAAAGCGACGGATTATCCGTCGGCAAACTAGCGGGGGTATAGCGACGGCCTGGCGACGGATATATCCGTCGCTAAATACTGTGTCCTAACATAAAACGAACTAAGGGGGGAGAATTTTTCATTCCCCCCAATATTTTCTCTCACCTCTCTCTCTCTCTCTCTCTCTCTCCCTCTAACTCAGGTATGTCGCTCTCCTTCTTTCTTTCTCTCTCTCTTGGTGGTCGGAGGGGGGGTGCACCCCGCAGGGGGAATCGTGGTCGCGGGGGGAGGGGGGGTTTAGGGGTACGGAAGGAGGGGGCCGGCGGGTGGGGAGGTCGCTGGGAGGGTAAGGGAGCGGTGGGAGGGAGGCCGGGGGTTGTTGGTGGTCGGGGGGAGGAGGGGAGTGGGGGTTTAGGGTGGGGCGGCGGGTGGGAAGGTCGCGGGGCTGGGGGGGTCTTGGCGGTCTAGAGGGGAGGAGGGGGGTTAGGGTTGGGGTCGGCGAGTGGGGAGGTCACGGGGGGGGAGGGGTGGTGTTGGCCCATTCCATGGTCACACCCGATTTTGATAATCGATAATGACTTAAGTCAATGCACAAAATATACGAACTACTTCTAATCATTTCAGGTCAAGTGAAATCAATATAAAAAAGCGTACTACTACACCAACAAGCATACAAATCATCATTCTGAAGCTTATTCTTATTAGAATCAGTCCGAGTCATTTTATAATTTATTATGTATTTTATCTTTATTGAGTCTAGAATAAAAATTGTAAGATCGACTGATACTACTAGCTTAGGTTAATCACAATCCACTCTCCTTTACAGCCTACCAATCCAAAGTCCACTTACCAAACATACCATTCATTTTTATGCAACAAAATTTGGCAAATATTTTATATTTGAACTGAGACAGAACTCAAGCCGAGTTCGGTCCGAACTCTGGCTGCGTTCGGTCCAAGTTCGGTCAGTTTGAATTCAAATATTTGTTGCCTCCAAATCTGTATGCAACGTTCGTTTGCAAAATCTTTGCATCAGAACTATGCCCGAATTCTGTTTGAGTTCGGTCCTCGAAAACACCTATAAATAGAAAAAAAATTCTCATTTCAAATCACTCATCAATTCATCTTCTCTTCTCTCTTCAATAAGTATTTTTATTTGATCTAAAGCTTTCATATTCCACCTACACATCTCTTAGCCAAAAGCCAGTAATATCTATTTAATCTAGAGTCTTTTGGTTCTCAAGAGTTGTAAATAGGTCGTTCAAAGTTCAAAAACTATCTCTGTTTTTGGAGCCGGTCGTACGCTCGTCGCCAAGCACGGTGTTGTGAAGTCGGTCGTGCACTTGTCACCAAGCATGGTGCTGTAAGAGACTGCAAGCTCTCAATTAGCTTGTGCCATAGTGGATTAACATCGAACAAGAGTACTCGAGACTAGATTAGTCCTCTCAGAGGGATACCAATATACATAGCTGTGTCACTGAGTTTGATATTTCTATCTCTTGCTATATTTATTTATTGTCTCTTTATTCACTACCATTGTTATCTTTTTTAAATTTTAATTGGTGATTATTTTTCGCTGCACTCGTACTCACTCTATTCACTCCCCTCTAGAGGTGCTCAACGGTCCTACAATTGGTATCAAAGCAGGTTAATATAACAAACCTTAGAGAGTATATATGGCAGTCATAAAATCAGTATTCAACGGTGAAGGGCAATCCACAAATAGACCCCCACTATTTGATGAAACAAACTATACTTAATGGAAAACACGTATGACATTCTTTTTAAAGTCTCTTGACTTTGATCTTTGGTCTATAGTTATTGACGGTTATAAGAAACTGCCACCTACAGTAGTTGATGGCATACTTATAGACAAGCCACATGACAAATATACAGAGGCAGAAAAAGCAAATGCTAGTTTAGATGCTCATTCCATCAACATATTGTTCTGTGCAATTGGCAAAACGGAGTTCAACAGAGTTTCAACCTGTAAGACGTCTCATGAGATTTAAAAACTTCTAGAGGTAACTCATGAAGGTACTTCCCAAGTGAAGGAATCCAAAATCAGCAGACAAAAACAAGAATATGAATCTTTTAAAATAAAATCCGGTGAGTCAATTACACAGATGTTCACTCATTTTCTTGATATTACTAATCCTTTGCAATCTCTTGGTAAGGATTACAGTAATCACGAGAAGATCAGAAAAGTGCTACGAGCTCTAACCAAGAACTGGAACCCAAAGGCAACGAAAATCATTGAAGGAAACGATCTCACTACCGTGACTCTGGAAACACTTATGGGCAAGCTTATGACCCATGAGCTTGATCTATAAGAGTTTGAAGAAGTTACCCCAAAGGAAAAATCTATCGCCTTTAAAGCTCAAGCCAAAAAGTCAACATGCAATGATTCTGAGGAAGAATCATCAAGTGGTGATGAACAAGCCCTGCTAGTAAAGAACTTTAGAAAATTCCTAAAGTTTGATAAATCAAACAGAATGAAGAGAGATATCCAAGAAAGTAATGAAGAAGAAACAATATGCTTTAGATGCAAGAAATCAGGACATATGAAGAAGGACTGTCCAACCTCAAAGAAAAGTAGTCCATACGATATATTAATATCAAGCAGAAAAGCAACAACTAGTCGAAAGTATGCAAATACAAGTATCTGGCATAAAAACGACGCCAGTGATTCAGAAGAAGAAGACAGACCCTGCAGAAATGCCAATGTCTGTCTTATGACTTTTGATAAGGTATCCTCAAATCCTTCGTATGACGATTTTACTTTCGATAAGTTAGAAAATGCCTTCAGCGAACTACTTGAAGAACACAGAAATGTGCTTGACAAGTATAAGTAATCTCGAAAAAAGGTTAAGACATGCACAACCGAAGTAGCTAGACTGTCCGGTCTCATTGAAGACATTAAAGAGACATCTACTACCGGTAACACGAAAGAGATAGCCAAGCTTAAAGTAGACCATCATGAGGATATCCTCAAAATTGAAAAGAAAGAAAGAGACTATGTCAAGATACAAGAGTTATATGACATAGAGAAGAAGAAGCACTTAGTCACAGAACAAAGACTCATAGATATGACTGCTAAATATGAAGAGTCTTATGCGATTTCTAAAAAGTTAGAAATCAAGTTAGGCAAATAGGCTATACCTGTGACACAGCCTAAGTTTAGTCCTAATGCTAAGCATACACCTAAGAGGACTAAAACACAGAAAGCACGTAAGAAACACGAATATCACCATGCTTTCACCTATAGGTTTTCAAAGAAACCACATATGCATGTCAACACAAATTCTACTAACACGTTTTCAAAACTTACTTGCACATATTATGGTACTCACAGACACATATATATCACAGTATTGTTTAGCAAGAAAGCTTGTTGACAATCGTACATTGATTTGGAGACCTAAGACTAATCAATATGGACCCTTCAGTAAATGGGTACCAAAGGATTCAGCTACTTGTTTTGTAGGTGGATCCTCAACCCTCTCATACTAAAAGCAAGTGGATCCTCGATAGTAGATGTTCGTGGCACATAACTGGTGATGTATCTTTGTTTGCCACGCTATCGATGGAAAGAAGGATACGTCTTCTTCGAAAATAACTTGAGAGGTGATATCATTGGGAATGGCATTGTTGGTATATCTCCTTATCCTGTAATAAAAGATGTTTGTCTAGTTACAGAATTGAAACATAACCTACTGAGCATAAGTCACTTGGCAGATAATGGTTATGGCATCAATTTTGTTAAAGACATATGTACAATATATGATATGTCATCTGTTAATCCCGTATATGAAGGGATTAGAGAAGAAAATATTTATGTTTTCTTTCTAGAGAGTACTAATAATGAAGGAAGATGCCTAGTCGCAAACTTAGATGAAAGTTGGCTATGGCATATGGGACTAGGACATGCGAATATGGACACTATCTCACGACTAAGTACTAAGAAGCTGGTAAAAGAACTCCCTGAGATACCATTTAAGAGAGATATGGTATATGCTGACTGTGAAAAGAACAAAGCACATAGGTCTACATTTAAATCTATCAACGTTGTAAGTACTTCTAGACCTTTGTAGTTGATACATATAGATTTATTTGGTCCTAGTAGAGTCGCTAGTCTTGGCGGTAAGCTCTACGCATTTGTTATTGTTGACGATTTCTCTCATTTTACTTGGGTTTACTTTTTATCAAACAAAAGTGATACAATTTTTGAATTTTAGTTATTTTGTAAAAAGGTACAAAACGAAATAGGCTTTATGATTACTCGTATCCGAAGTGATCATGGTGGCGAATTCGTAAATACTGATTTTAAAAAGTTTTGTGATGATAGTGAATATTACCATAAATTTTACTGTCCTAGAACTCCTCAACAGAATGGTGTTGTAGAGTGAAAGAACCGTACTCTAAGCGAGATGGCTAGAGTCATGCTAAATCAGCATAATCTTCCTAAATATTTTTGGACAGAAGCTGTTAGTACAGCCTGTCATGTTTTGAATAGGGTGTTAATTCGACCCATCTCGAAGAAAATACCTTATGAACTTTGTTTTGGAAGGATTCCAAATATTTCTTATTTTAAAGTTTTTGGATGTCGTTGTTTTATCCTGAACACCAAGGACAACTTGTAAAAGTTTGACTCTAAAACAGATGAAGGGATATTTCTCGGATGTGCTGCTAAGAGTAAGTGATATAGAATTTTTAATAAAAGATCTATGATTGTTGAAGAATCCATTAACGCTACTTTTGATGAGCTCAATAGTCACAGATCTAGCGACAGTGATGATGAAAATGTACAAGCCAGAATCGATAAAAATCCTGTGAAAGATCTGACTTATAGATTTGAACCATTAAAGTTCTTGCTAGATCATCCAGAGACGCTCATTATAGGTGATATATCAAAAGGTGTAAGCACACGCTCTTCTCTTAGAAATTCTAAAATAGTAGCAAATGTAGCTTTTATTTCACAAATAGAACCTAAGATTGTAGCAGATGCTTTAAATGATGAGTTTTGGGTTGGCGCCATGCAAGAAGAACTTAATCAATTTGAGAATAACTAAGTTTGAGAACTCGTTCCTAAACCTATTGGTCAATCGATAATTGGTACCAAATGGGTGTTCCAAAATAAACTAAGTAAAGATGGACAAGTTCTACGCAAGAAAGCACGTCTAATGGCACAAGGTTATAATCAAGAAGAAAATATTGATTATGACGAGACATATGCTCATGTTGCTAGACTAGAAGCTATACGCATGTTTTATGCATTTACATATTTTAATGATTTTAAATTACTTCAAATGGACGTGAAAAGTGCATTTCTAAACGAATTTTTGAAAGCAAAAGTGTTTATGAAACAACCCCCTGGTTTTAAAGATTTTCAAAAACCTGATCATGTCTTCAAACTTAAGAAAGCACTCTATGGACTCAAACAAGCACCTCGTGCTTAGTATGAACGCCAAAGTGCCTTCTTACTTGAAAATGGTTTTTCAAATGGAAGAGTTGATACTAATTTGTTTATCAAGTCTTTAGATGATGACATTCTTCTTGTGCAAATATATGTTGATGACATCATATTCGGATCTACTAGTGAAAAACTTTGTCAAGAGTTTGCTAAGTGTATGCAGAGTGAATTTGAGATGAGTATGATGGGAGAGCTGAACTTCTACCTAGGACTCCAGATCAAACAACACTCAAAGGAAACATTCATCAATCAAGCCAAATATACGAAGGACATACTAAAAAAGAACGACTTCGAAAATGTAAAGCCAATCGAAACTCCAATGGCTACATCAACAAAGTTTGACACTAATGAAAGTGGCAAACCTGTCGATTAGCGTAAGTATCGAGGTATGATTGGTAGCTTATTATATTTAACTGCTAGTCGCCCTGATATTATGTTCAGTGTTTGCATTTGTACACGATACCAGGCAAATCCTAAGGAATCACACCTATGTGCCGTTAAGCGTATCTTTTGATACCTTAAGGGAACTTCAACAGTCGGCATATGGTATCCTAAAATCAAATTCTTTGACCTGATAGGTCACTCGGATGCAGATTTTGCAGGATACAAAGTAGATCATAAAAGTACCAACGGTATGTGTCATTTCCTAGGAAAAGCCTTAGTCTCATGGTTTAGCAAGAAACAAAATTTTGTAGCATTATCAACTACTGAGGCTGAGTATATCACCGCAGGACGTTGCTGTGCTCAAATTTTGTGAATGAAGCAAACCTTAGAAGACTACAATCTGTACTACACTAAGATTCCTATTTAATGTGATAACACTAGCACTATAAACTTGACTAAAAACCCTGTATGTCACTCACACAAAAAACATATTGAAATTCGTCATCACTTTTTACGTGATCACCAACAATACGGGGACATCTGCTTAGAATTTATTGACACAGATCATCAACTAGCAGACATTTTCACAAAACCACTGGCTGAAGACCTCTTTAACATTATGCGGCGAGAGCTCGGCATACTTGAATTTTAAGATTCATAATGTAGTATGTTTATTAAATTTATTTTATAACTCAAAACTTTGTAATTTATTAATGAAAATTATTTTTGGGTACAAGTCGAAAGGGTACTTCTGTCATACAGGCGTAAATAGCCTGAAGCGACACGGTGCACTAGTCTTCGGACTACCGCTAGCTGGGATCCGGCCCCTACAGCTAACCCAAAGTAATAGAAATTATTAAGTGAAGGAGTGTAACAGTTATTAATTTAAATTTAGAACTCATACTGCATTTATGACATTGGGAATGCAAGTAGCCGAACTCGGACCGAACTCTAACCGAGTTTGGACCGAGTTCGGTCGGCGTTGTGCGGATTTCCAGAACTGAAGAACCGGCCCTAGCCTATTTAATCATCTCATTCACTTCGGTTTTCTCCACACCTCAACCAAGAAAACTCCTCCAAAACTCAAGAGAAGCTCCTCCTCTTCAAGTATTTTGGAGTCTTGTAGTCATCCTCTCCACCTTCTTCAACTTCATCTTCTACCTCAAGGTATTCAATTTCTTTTCTTCTTTATCAATGGCACCCAAACATCAGAAGAGAAAGATCGATACCTCTCAAGCAGGATCGTCTTCCTCGGATTATGTTCCGACCAACGTCTTCAGTCCAACCCGTCCTACTGGAACTGATGACTACGACTCCGGACTTTTTTCGATAGGGAATTTTCTGATCTTTGGTTCGATTATTTTACGGGTCGTAAAATTTGTGCTGGGGTACGTGTCAACTTTACTATCTTTTCTGAGTATGCCCCTACTTTCAACCGTCTTGGTTTCCGAGATTTTTTTGAAGTTGCTGAAAATATCTATGACAATGTTGTTCGTATGTTTTACTGCAATTTGCAAGTAAAAGACAACGGCAACTTTTATTCTTGTGTAGCTGGACAGGAACTTGAGTTCAATGCCACAGATATTAGTGAATAGTTTCATGTTCCTGATGTAGGTAAGGCATTAGTGGATATCGACCATTTCCAATTCCCTGAAGGTGTCACCCTTGATTCCTTCAAAGAATTATTGTGTCACCCTAAACATGTTCCTCGTAGGGTGTATTCCAAACATTTGAATCAAAACTTCTATGAACTTCATAGGTTTATCTTTTTTGTTGTTCTTCCAAAGAAGGGATCTTCTGAAGAGATTACCTTTATGGAGTTATCGGCTATGTACCATATTTATTTTGGTATCCCTTTCTCTGTTCCAAAGACTGTCACGGCATGGATGCTTAACTGCAAAAGTGCGGGACGCAATCTTGTCTATTCTATACACTTGGCTTCCATTTTCAGGAGGTTTGATATTGATCTTCAAACATGTCCTTACTCCGCCACTGCCATTAAAATCAGTAGGTCTGTGTTGTATCATACTCCTCCTCTGCCTCCTAGTGGTGAACCTGCTGCTCCGGTTCACGATGATGACCCTGAGGCTCCTCCTGCTCCAGCCCCTGCTCCGGATTTTGACTCCGATTTCTATCAGCGCTTTGATGATTTTGTTGCCCTCTCAGCGCAATAACATCAAGGTTATCTTGTTTCTGAGTTCTGCCATATCACCTAGGCTCAGGTGTTGCGGAACAGTATTGCTGACAATCACTGGAGTCTTTCTCATGACCCCACACATCCAGTCACTATGCTTCATCACCCCAGCTTCCCTGGACCTAGGTTCGATGATGAGACTTTTTCTCATTTTGATCCTACTGTTGCATACTTTCCACCGGATGCTCCTGGAGGTGACGATACGCCGATGTGAGGACTTTAGTTAGTGGTTCTTTTGGATGCAGTTTACTAGATGATGATCTTTTGTAGTTTTATTTTTGTCTAAACTTTATAGTTAGACATTTAAAAGTAGTTTGTGTTGGATGTATCTTTCTTTATGTATGACATTTCATTTCTAATTCGTTTTGCTATGACTTGTTACTTGTGTATATCTTATTTTTTGTGGTTATTACTCTATCATTACTTTCTTTGTCTTTTGATGAACATTGTTGGCTTCACACATTACGGGGGAGCCAAAACCATTTTTGACATTGACAAAGGGGGAGAAAGAGTAATACCAAAAAAATTAACAAAGCAACGCAAATACCATTTACCATTTTTTTTCAAAACGAACAATTCAGGTATTTTTATTTAATTTTATTTAGATATATTTTGGTATAAACTCAAGTTTGTCAATTATCAAAATGGGGAAGATTGTTGGCCCATTCCATGGTCACACCCGATTTTGATAATTGACAATGACTTAAGTCAATGCACAAAATATACGAACTACTGCTAATCATTTCAGGTCAAGTGAAATCAATATCAAAAAAAGCGCACTACTACATCAGCAAGCATGTAAATTATCATTCTGAAGCTTATTCTCATTGAAATCAGTCTGAGTCATTTTACAATTTATTATGTATTTTATCTTTATTGAGTCTACGATATAAATTGTAAGATCGACTGGAAACTACTGGCTTAGGTTAATCACAGTCCACTCTCCTATACAGCCTACCAATCTAAAGTTCACTTACCAAACATACCATTCATTTTTATGCAACAAAATTTGGCAAATATTTTATATTTGAACTGAGACAGAACTCAAGCCGAGTTCGGTCCGAGTTCGATCAGTTTGAATTCAAATATTTATTGCCTCCAAATCTGCATGCAATGTTCGTTTGAGAAATCTTTGCATCAGAACTCTGCCCGAATTCTATCCGAGTTCGGTCCTCGAAAACAACTATAAATAGAAGAGAATTTTTCATTTCAAATCACTCATCAATTCATCTTCTCTTCTTTCTTCAATAAGTGTTTTCATTTGATCTAAAGCTTTCATATTCCACCTACACATCTCTTAGCCAAAAGCCAGTAATATCTATTTGATCTAGAGTCTTTTGGTTCTCAAGAGTTGTAAAGAGGTCGTTCAAAGTTCAGAAACTCTCTGTGTTTTTGAAGCCGGTCGTGCGCTCGTTGCCAAGCACGGTGTTGTGAAGTCGGTCGTGCACTTGTCACCAAGCACGGTGTTGTAAGAGACTGCAAGCTCTCAATTAGCTTGTGTCATAGTGGATTAACATCGAGCAAGAGTACTCGAGATTGGATTAGTCCTCTCAGAGGGATACCAGTATACATCGCTGTGTCACTGAGTTTGATCTTTCTATCTCTTGCTACATTTATTTACTGTCTCTTTATTCACTGCCATAGTTATCTTCTTTTAAATTTTAATTGGTGATTATTTTCTGCTGTACTCGCGCTCACTCTATTCACCCCCCCCCCCTCTAGAGGTGCTCAACGGTCCTACAGCGGGAAGGGGGTAGGCGAACGGAGGTGGGCCGGGGTTTAATATTTTTAAAAATTTTCTGTAATGCATATATAAAAATATAATGGACGATCAAGATTGATTTTTATGGCACGATTAAGATTGATTTTTTTATGGCACGGTCAAGATTGATTTTTTTTATATTTTCTATAATGTATGTATAAAAATGTTGAGAGTTCTTAGGCTACAATCATGAGAGTCATGCTTGAAGTCATTTATTTGTCATGTTTAATAGACATAGATTGTGTAAACTACAAATTGTCAATGCATGTTTGGGCAACTTATTATGAGTCTGATCCTTGTGGCATGTGGGCTTATGCTTACAGTACTTACAATGAACTCGATTTGATAGATCCAATCCACGTAGAAAGAAGTTGTACAGTTTTGAAAGTGACCTATCGAATTTTGGACCACGATGTAAACGGAGTGTAGTAAAAAGGTTTATTTAGTATTAGGATCTCACATAATAGTGGATATTAGGATTTTGTTCTCGAAATTGTCCAATACTAATGTTTGGGTCTAGAAGTCACTATTCATTAGCCGAACAGTGATTTTGGATCAAAATTTTAATTCTAAAATTTGACAATTTTAATCCTAACATCGGTATCGAATTAGTTCACGGTATCGATATCGGTATCGGACTATTTCTATGAGTATCGGTATCTGATCGGTAACGGACTATTTATATGAGTATCGGTATCGGACTATTTCTATGAGTATCGGTATCTAAACCCTAACCTTAAAACCCTAACCCTAACCCTATGAGTATCGGTATCTAAACCCTATTTATATGAGTATCGGTATCAGACTATTTATATGAGTATCGGTATCGGACTATTTCTATGAGTATCGGTCAGAGAGGGGGCCTTCTTGAGAAGTAGGGGAAGTAGAGCGACGAAGTAGAGGGGGTCGGTATCGGACTATATATTTTTAATTGCAATTCTGTTTACTTTGTCTTAGGATACAGATTTTCACATCCAATCTACGATAGATCGTTACTTTGTTGATCGTACATGGATGTACAAAACGGCAACACGAGAGCAGAATAGGTGTGAGTGATAATTTTTAGGCAGGCGTGGAAGTGTTTCTTAAGTATGCCATGAGCAAAGCTCAGTATATGGACGGTAACAAAATCAAGTATCCATATGGTAATTGTCGTAATAGACGTTACGAAGAAGTGGTGACTGTGTGAGATTATTTGACCCGTAAGTGTTTCGTACGTGATTACGGCCTGTGGTCATCGAAAGGTGAACTATATGTGGAAAGACAGGCTGTAAAAGCTGCTACTTATGCTTTTGATGATAATGCTGCAACAGATTTTGTCATCGAAGACAGGTTGCGGAAGCAGCTACTTATGCTGAGATAATATGTTATGCAGCTACAATTAAAATATATGCAGCTAAAATATTTAAATTATCAATATTTTTTTATAGGTTTTATGGCCTGAAACAACACTCACAAATGAGAGAAGTCGTTATTTGGCATTGGGACCGAAGAAGCATGCAAAGACTTAGCCAGGCTATGTCGTTAATGGCTTCAAGTTTAAGATAACTCAGAATGCTATAAATGACAAATTTTTCAATGACGGCTTCAGTACCAAGGATTCTGGTATTTGCATAAGAGGCAACATCTATGACGACGAGCCGAACTTTGACTATTATGGATTGCTTCGAGATATTGTAGATTTACAATATACTGCTCCATACGATATACATATTGTGCTGTTCAAATGTGAGTGGTTCGATACGACACCAAATATCAGTTGGAGAATCGATAAACAATTTGAATTCCTCAATATAAATTATCGCAGGAGGTATAGAGGGTCCAACACGCTTGCGATAGCAAGTCAGGCTGTTCAAGTCTACTATACAAGCTACCCAAGGCGTCGTAGAGATCGATTTGACTGGCGGACAGTATGCAAGATTAAATCTAGAAATACATTCAAAGTTGGAGACCCAGCATACCAAAAGGACCAGATCGAAAAGCCCTAATACTTGGGACAACAGTCGGATACCATTGTCATGCCCCGACCCGGAATCATCCGAATCATCGTCCTCGCAGGGGACGTGATGCCGCACGAGTCTGGAGTTACGCTCGTGCAAGGCAAGATGACAAGTTCTCAAATGGTTATCTTTTTAATTCGATTTTAACAACAAAAGAAAAATAGAGTATACGAAACAATTCTCTTTGTTGATATTCGAAACTGAGATTACAAGGCTTTCGATAGCCTAACAATATATGCCAGGTTGGCTACAACACTCAGGTTCTCTCTTGTCCAAAAAGGATTTTACCGTTCCATACATCATGCCTTCTATATCTCGGTCGTATCATTAATCCTGTTGCAAGTCCGAGCGTCAAGCGATCGCACGCTTCAATACGCTTCGGCATTCTAAGCCTCAAAGTATTTCAAGCGAAGCTTCGTCGTGAGCCATCTATTCCCTGTACCCTGTATGAAGCTGGTGGAGGATCAGTACGTTCGTCCTCGCATGTACTGATGCAAAGATCTTCTTTCCAAACCGACATTGTAATATTTATGTTGAATCATGAAACTTAGCTTATGATCTTGCTATGTTCTCCTTAGGGTCAATTTCATGGCATATTCGAAAGCGTAAAGCATATTAGCATGGAAAGCATGTTATTCAAATTGAAATAGGCAAGCAAGCAGGCAAGCAATCTCGTGTTTGTTTCGTGGTACGACTTCTTACTAAGTCGATGCACTCGTCCTTACACCGACGCAAGATGAATGCGCCCCGTTCCTTTCCTGTCATATTATAAGTGCATCTCTAAGCAGGATCAATGTGTGCGGGACACGTATGTGCCTACACTTTCAACCCATCGTTCCTTAGCTATATGAAGACCGTTGGCGTATCCGCGCCGGAGTGGACTAAAGGAGTTCCTTACTTTCTTTTCTCTCCTTCTTTTCTCGAATTTTTGGTTGGGTTGTCCGGCGTTTAACGGGTGGATTGCGGTCCCAACAACCGAAACATTACCGCTGTATACCATCATTTGCGACTTTTCTCCATCTATAAGCGAGTGCTACTCGTCCTAAGGATGTGCGCCTACAAAGATTATTCATTTCCCTCCTAGGCTAAGCGGTTTCGGGGCGCTCCAGCATTTAACCGTTTGAGGGAAACACCCGTGCACGGAAGATAATCACATTTTTATCTCTCGTCCATTCCATTCGACCATGCAACGCCCTTATTATTCAAACAACCAAGCATAGTATTGAGTCCGAGACTCAGACTTTATCATCTCGTATTTTTCTATTAACTTTCTATTTTCTTACGTTTCATACTTCGTTTCAATATTCAATGGCATCATGCCTCAACTCAATGCTCATCAATCGAACGACCCAAAGGTTCCGAACACCTTTCGAGGCATCATGTCATATCCGAAAGTTCTGCCACATTCATGCCACAACTGTATTATCTTACAATGAAGCCATCTTTTATTATCTCGTGCACGTAGGCACGTTTCGACCATATTTCCATGTTCTATGCCTAAGTGTTCAATGTTCGTGGCTCACGTGCTAGGGCGCTCGCCTATTGTCTTTCAATGTTCTAGCCTTTCTAACTCGTATACGAAGGCACAGAATGACTCATGCACTAAGGCACTCGTCGAGTACAGTTATCCCATGTTCTTGCATCTTATGCACCGAGGCGCTCGTCTTTGCGATATCCAATATTCCATAGCGACTCGTGCATATGATGCACGTTCATTTTAATTGTCTAACTAGTGTTCGACTCACACTACGATTAATCTTTCGATCGAACCACGCCCATGGCGTCGATAGGTTAACTTAGCATACAATGATATATTTTGACTTATCGTATGAAGGAGTAAAATGAAGAGTCAATCCTCCCACCTTGAGTCGATACACCTTTTCAATTTGCCGAGCCGATGCGGCTCGATTTCATAACTCCGTTGCACGGCCACTCTCCTGACTTAGCCATTCGAGCACTTCGTGCTTTATTAAACTATACGTCCGATTTGGCTTACCGTGCCCAAGTCTCAGCCCGTCGCAAGGCGTCAATTTGGTTTCGCGGACCCCTTACTGAATAAGGCAAAAGATCGACCTCTAACATTTTTGCGTAAACGTATAGCCTGCACATAAAACCAACTAAAATCAATACTTACATTGATTCGGGCTTGTGCCTTGGTCGATTCGATTTCTTAGAATCTTTGAGCCGATTCAACGTACTCATCCTTCGGGGCAACGCAATGCTTCACATCGATTCACTTAATGTATTCTTTCGGACAAGGCAACTCTTCGCATCGACTTAGTTTGATGCGTTGCTCGGGACAACGTAACTCTCGTATCGATTCACATCGATACATTTGATTCGGTCAATGCAACTTGCTGAGTCAATGTCTCAGCGTAATGCACCGTACGGAGCGGGGCATTACAGAATATACCACTCAAAACAAGGTTCGTCCTCGAACCAAAACCAACACTCCGACTAAGTATTTTATAGATCGTTTCACGATCTCGTCCCACCAACATTGTTCAGTTTCACACTATCTTGCAAGCTTTTTACTAACATTTCAAAGTCATCCCTGCAGCTCGATTTGAATTTGTATACAACTCGATTTGGATTCGTACCTATATTCAAGGCGTTCCGAAGATATATGTATTTCGACCAAGTCCAGTCATAGCAAATTAGAACAAAGGTGACAGCTAAATTTCAATCCTATGCTTGCCATCTCGTACTCTCGATCGGACTTATTCTTAGCAACTGTTCTCGAATTTTTATCGCATACGTATATTCGATACATACGTGATTCATTCAAAAAGGTTACTACACGCGATCATCCAACAAAAGTCAAGGCACACGATGCGATTCAAAATCGCATTTCTCATTTCGTATGTTTCATCGGAACTATCAATTCTATGCGTCATGTCGAGCCGTCGCGCATCCGATCGTAACGATCCTTCGCAACGCCTTGCGTTCAAAGTTGCCACCCAACTATTTCTGAAGTCTGGCTATGCAACTTATCTCGATACGATTTTTTTATCAACATTCGGGACTACGCCCGCTAGGTGACTTACCTAGCACCATGCTTAACTTCTTCCGACGTAACTCAAATTGACAATGCACAAAGGCCACAATCTATCCGACATAATAGTTTATATCGAGGCGACGGTTGCTCAAGGCAACGATCGCCTTGACACAAAGTCTCTACGATGCATCTTACATCCGATTTCCTAACGAGTAGGAATTCACTAGCCAAATTCTCAACTTATCCATCTCGCAACATCGAATATAAGTTCGATTCACGCAAGCTCAATTGTAAGGTGAATCTGAATCTAACGACATGACTTGTAAGTCATTCCCTTATCATTCTCTCTCATGCATAGCACAATTCTCGCACTCGCCTATCTGAATCACCAAGTTTGTTCGTGAATTTCAAGTTCGATCGTCGACCAACATAACCATTCGAGCATTCATCCGACGAATACTCAAAATCTAGCTACATCATTCTCAATCAAAAGCTGTTCCAACAATTTCCGATCGCCTAGACTTATCGTCAACATGCACCACATTGTATTTGTTATCGACGCAATCTCATATGCGATATCACATGGGTCATCTTACGGTCTGCACATTCAATTTGATTGACGGTCAAGTCTTCTAGGGTCAGTTGCCCCGAAGCTACGCTCGATAATTGTGGATCATCACCGAAGGACAGTTTACTACGAACCATGCTATATCTTATTTCGGAGCCAAATCATGTTCCGACGATTCTATACGACTATCCAATTTTAGACAAAATCGTTTCTATCGGCGCAACTGATGCGCAACTATCCTCCGAGTAAAGTCATGTGCTACCGTCGATGATTCTGCTTTTCACGACGCATCTACTCGCATTGAGTTCGAGTCTATCTTATTTGCGGGTCGACACACAAGATGCTATACGCATCGAGCAATCGTCGATGACTTATAGTCTCGTCTTGATCAATCACAAAGTTCATGATTGACCAGTTCGTTCCTTCTCGTATTGTTACTTATAAAATTTTGATAGCGCAAGGCGCACCCCATTTTGTATCCTCACATCGTGCTTACATTTTCTTACGTATCGATCTCGATACGTCGTATCAATTTTGATAGCGTAAGGGTCAACTTTGAGTCCGTTTCAACGTCGACAACTTGCATTACATACGTCCAAGTTCGCAACGAACTTTTCCATATGTATCAACTCATTTTTCGATTTGCCGCATCCCGCTATACTTTCATCGCGTAATTGAGTTTCCGATTATCCAACATCAAACACTCAAGTCATACGATCTCGCCCTCTAAGTTTCGCATGTTTTTCAGTCATACTTAAATGAGTTTTGCCGTAACGTAACCAACTATTTCTTAGGCATGATTTCTCGCGTCAACCAACTCCTCATCGAAGTCGTACATCGTACGATTCGATTACAATTCGCATCGTCTAACATTCTTATCGAAATCGTAAGTCGTGCAATTCGATTCGCCTCATCCAACATTTCTATCAAGATCGTAAGTCGTGCGATTCGATTCGCCTAGCCGAACATTTCTATCGAGATCGCAAGTCGTGCGAGTCATTTGTAAGCTCGAGTTTTTCCTTTTTCGTCGGTCCGATTATTACTTAAAGGCATAATCATTCTGCTAGTCTCGGTCGTTCGACCGACTTATAATTCTCGTCCGACGTATCATTCATTGATACGAGTCTCGCCTTATCGTCCCAACCGATTTTCAAAGAACACTTGCATCAACATTCCATTATACAAATTTATAATCGAGTCTCGGTACTCCCCCGTCCGTTACGGACAAATTTTTTGTAATTCCCACAACGCGTCGATGTAATTCGTCGCACAAGTGGTATACCATATACCACTCAAAATCGAGTCATTCATCGCATACGTGGTATGGCATATACCACCCGAAAATTAAGCCGTTGCCCTCATATTATACTTAGTATAAACCAACAATCTCTTCCGACTCACGATTTCTGCAGTGATCGTGCTTGATCACAACCGTAACTTTGATTAAATCAAATCCGACACAACTCGGTCAATGTTCTCGTTTGCCAACACAAGTTTGGTGTGCAACCGAACGATTCGTTCTATCGATTTACGATTTCAGTTCCTTCCCGTTGCATCTTGTACAACAATTTATTTCCAATTTCCTTTGCACTTCGTGCAACGATTAATTTGATATGCGTTGCACCACATACAATAATTTTACTTCCAACACGCGTTGTACATCGTGCAACAATTTATTCCCGACTTTCAAAGTCAATGCCCAAATCCGTTCAACAAATTCGGTATTGGCTTATCACTTTCATTTTAACGTATATTCACAATTAACTCGTTGCACTTTGTGCATCATTTTATTTCTCATTCAATATGTTCCATTGCAACAACATCTTAAATTGTATTTCATAATTTGTTGCACTTGCAGCAACTAACATTTTTACGGTTCGTTGCATTCAATGCAATATAGCCTTCGCGACTTTCTTAGCAAACATCATATAATTTTCAAAACATATGAGGCAAAATTACACGATTTGTATTAGACTTATTGTATGAAACATTCAGTACGGCATCGAGTAAAGTCAAGAGTGATTTCAATTGGTGGTGGGCAACTCTTTGGAATTGAAACGAAGCGAGCGTCCAGAGGAAATTGAGCCTAGAGCTCTGATACCAATTTGTCACGCCCCGACCCGGAATCACCCGAATCATCGTCCTCGCAGGGGGCATGATGCCGCACGAGCCTGGAGTTGCGCTCGTGCAAGGCAAGATGACAAGTTCTCAAATGGTTATCTTTTTGATTCGATATTAACAACGAAAGGAAAATAGAGTATACGAAATAATTCTCTTTATTGATATTCGAAATCGAGATTACAAGGCTTTCGATAGCCTAACAATATATGCCAGGTTAGCTACAACACTCAGTTCTCTCTTGCCCACAAAAGATTTTACCGTTCCATATATCATGCCTTCTATATCTCGGCCACATCAATCCTGTTGTAAGTCCGAGCGTCAAGCGATCGCACGCTTCAATACGCTTCGACATTCTAAGTCTCAACGCATTTCAAGTGAAGCTTCGTCGCGAGCCATCCATTCCCTGCACCCTGTATGAAGCTGGTGGAGGATCAGTACGTTCGTCCTCGCATGTACTGATGCAAAGATCTTCTTTCCAAACCAACATTGTAGTATTTATGTTGAATCATGCAACTTAGCTTATGATCTTGCTATGTTCTCCTTAGGGTCAATTTTATGGCATATTCGAAAGCGTAAAGTATATTAGCATGGCAAGCATGTTATTCGAATTGAAATAGGCAAGCAGGCAAGCAATCTCGTATTTGTTTCGTGGCGCAACTTCTTACCAAGTCGACGCACTCGCCCTTGTACTGATGCCCTGTCATGTTATAAGTGCATCTCTAAGCAGGATCTATGTGTGCGGGACACGTATGTGCCTACACTTTCAACCCATCGTTCCTTAGCTATATAAAGGTCGGCGGCGTTGCGCCGGAATGGACTAAAGGAGGTCCTTACTTTCTTTTCTCTCATTCTTTTCTCGAATTTGGTTGGGTTGTCTGGCATTTAACGGGTGGGTTACGGTCCCAACAACCAAAACATTACCGATGCATACCATTATTTGTGGCTTTTCTCCATCTATAAGCGAGTGCTACTCGTCCTAAGGATGTGCGCCTACAAAGATTATTCATTTCCTTCCTAGGCCAAGCGGTTCCGGGGCGCTCCAACATTTAACCGTTTGGGGGAAACACCCGCGCACGGGAGATAATCACATTTTTATCTCTCGTCCATTCCATTTGACCATGCAATGCCCTTATTATTCAAACAACCAAACATAGTCTTGAATCCGAGACTCAGACTTTATCATCTCGTATTTCTTTCGTTAACTTTCTATGTTCTTACGTTTTATACTTCGTTTCAATATTCAATGGCATCATGCCTCAACTCAATGCTCGTCAATCGAACGACCCGAAGGTCCCGAACACCTTTCGAGGCATCATGTCATATCCGACAGTTCTGCCACATTCATGCCACAACTGTATTCTCTCGCAACGAAGTCATCTTTTATTATCTCGTGCACGTAGGCATATTTCAACCGTATTTCCATGTTCTATGCCTTAGTGTTCAATGTCCGTGGCTTGCGCGCTAGGGTGCACTCCTATTGTCTAACTAGTGTTCGACTCACACTACGATTTATCTTTCGATCGGACCATGCCCATGGCGTCGATAGGTTAACTTAGCATACAATAATATATTTTGACTTATCGCATAAAGGAGTAAAAAGAAGAGTCAATCCTCCCACCTTGAGTCGATACGCCTTTTCGTTTTGCCGAGCCGATGCGGCTCGATTTCATAACTCCGTTGCACGGCCACTCTCCTGACTTAGTCATTCGAGCACTTCGTGCTTCATTGAACTATACGTCCGATTTGGCTTACCGTGTCCAACTCTGAGCCCATCGCAAGGCGTCGATTTGGTTTCGCGGACCCCTTACTGAATAAGGCAAAAGATCGACCTCTAACATTTTCACGTAAACGTATAGCCTGCACATAAAACCAACTAAAATTAATACTTGCATCGATTCGGACTTGCGCCTTGGTCGATTCGATTTCTTAGAATCTTCGAGCCGATTCAATGCACTCATCCTTCGGGGCAACGCGGCGCTTCGTATCGATTCACTCGATGCATTCTTTCGGACAAGGCAACTCTTCGCATCGACTTAGTTTGATGCGTTGCTCGGGACAACGTAACTCTCGTATCGATTCACATCGATACATTTGATTCGGTCAACGCGACTCGCTGAGTCAATGTCTCAGCATAATGCACCGTACGAAGCGGGATATTACAACCATGGATGTTGAAGATATAGTTAAGGAAAATAGAGGGGAGGAAGAGGTTGATACACAAGACTTAGCTGCCATCCAGGGGAGAAAGAGGCATCTTGTCCCAAGTATTGAGGCTGAAGAAGAAGAAGAACTTGATGAGGATGAGAATACAGATGAAGTCGACGATGAGGATGAGGATAAGAATACAGATGAAGTCGACGATGAGGATGAGGATGAGGATGGGGATGAGGATGAAGACGAGGCCGAGGACGAGGACGATGACTAGATTAAATATCGGTATATATTAAAAATACTTCCAATTAACTTAGTGAATTTACTTTTACCTCATAAAAATACTTCCTACTAATTAACTTAGTGAATTTAGTTTGACCACATAAAAGCACTTACAACTAACTTAGTGAATTCAGTTTAAACTTCTGCATTCTTACTTCAGTTCATGCTTTTATCGTTTGATCATCTACTTATTATATGATTTTTTTGCAGATGGCACTCCTAGTCCTTTTCGTCGCGGCGGCACTCGTTGCCCTGCTGGTGGTATATATATTTTAGTTTAGTTTTATATTCATTTATACTTCTATATGGTTAATTATGTTTATGTGTTCTATTTATAGGTCATGGTGGCTAGCACTCGTAGTGGTGGTGGTGCTGGTCGTGGTGCTGGTGGTGTTGGTGGTGGTGCTAGAGCTGGTGCTGGTGGTCCTGGTCGTGGGCGTGGTCGTGGTGGTGGTGCTGGTGGTAGTGGTCGTGGTCGCCTTCAGCATTCCCGGGATGTGACCCCATCTAGCGATCCCGACCCGGAGAGTACCCCGGGCACAGACTCAGCCCGCCGTCGATCTACCCCGGGGCTATCGTCACATTCGTCGAGGCCTGCGACTCCATCTGCTGACGGATCCGTTCCGCTAGCGGATCCACCAGCGGATCCACCAGTTACTGCACGGTGGGCCCCGGAGTACCCCCGGACTCAGTTACATCCGGTTACTGGTGAGTACATGCACGGAGCCGCGGATCCTCCGACACCACCAGAGAGGCCGATGGGCGAGTTCCGACGAGAGCTATGGCCTGCGGGTGAATCGTAAGTAAATTTATTAAATTTGTTTCATTTATTCAAGTTAATAATCCATTTGTTACTTCTTTGTAGGTTTTTTCTGTGGGTTGCTGCCAGGATTCTAGGACACATTATCCGGGATAACTACTATGGCCCCTACCTTAATTTTTCTGAGGTGCCCCTGGACTTGCAGTACGCCTGGCTCGATGAGATGAGGGTATATTTATATATCTTGTGGTTAATTATTAATTACTCTTTAATCCAATATTTTTTTAATTACGTTATAATTGAATTTGTATGTCAGAGGACGTTCTGGTGGCCCCTCCATCGTGAGGAGGCGATCCGCAGGACCTACAGAAGCGCCGCCGGGAAGAAGATACGGGACGCGGTCCTTCGTTCCGGGCATTCGAAGAAGGATTGGATCCGGCAGGAGTGTTATGATCAGATTTTGGAGAAGATGAAAACTCCTACGTACAAGCAGAAATCGAAAAAAGCGAAGGCGAATCGACGGACCGCGGGTCTGCATACAGGGAGATCAAGGCCCCACGCAGTGATGCGTGCAGATCTGGTGAGATATCGCAAATTCATTCCACTATCTAATTTAGAACTATTAATATACGAAGTTAATTAAATTCTACGAATATTTCGTATGCAGGCCCAACGGGCGGTATAGGAGGAAAAAAGGCGAACTCGGTCACCATGCACGATGTATTCCATTATATGCACAAGAGGCAGAAGGATGGGAGCTTCATCGACGAGAGGGCCAAGGAGATTGATGTAAGTACTTACGTTTATGAGATTTATGTTAGAATTATAAGTATTATTAACTTAATTAGGTAAACTTAGAATTCAGACTATAACTTAGGGAAACATAGGATTTAAATTATAACTTAGGAAAACTTATAGTATAAACACATTCATTTGATAGGCAGCGTATCGTGAGGCCCTTAGACGGGTTCAGCTCCCTGCTGTCGAGGATGTCAACGAAACGACGCCCGCCCAAGCGTCCTCTTCTATGGCCGCTCGCTTCGACGACATGTTCTTAGATACCGTCGGCGGCTTTAGGAAAGGGCGCCTCTACGGATGCGGCTCCCTGGTGTCGTTGCAGGCGTCGATTCCGAGATTTTCACCACCCCCGCCTTCTCCTCCCGCGACCCCGGTAGGCGATGATGTGAGGACATAGCTTGCGATTCTGACCGAGGCGGTGTCGGACTTGCGGGAGCATATGACCACGTACTATCCGCATCCTTCTACTGCTCTCGGTTCTTCTGCTCCTGGTCCGTCTTCTCCCGGTTCTTCTGCTCCCGGTCCGTCTACTGTTGCTTCCGGTGCTTCGGATATTCCCGATCCTTCTTCCGTCGGGGGTCTTTCTTTTGACCCTGCTGCCCCTCTGGTACCGTCTCCTACTATGACGATACTCCTTGACATGATATCGCCAGAGCAGCTACACCAACTTCCAAGCCATGTCTTTGATACCCTGTCGACACACATGGTGAAGAAGTATCTTCGTCGGACGCAGCAGGGATTACCATCAACGGACGATCCACCTCCTCCTTCTTATTGATGTTATTGTATTTGAATGTTTGGAAATATTTTTTAAATGTTGAATATTTGTGAATTTTGGATATTGTCACATGGATATTGGTGAATGTTTGGGATAATGGTGGATATTTGGATATTAGTTTGTGATGAATGTTTGGATATTAGTGTGTGATGTATGTTGGTTTGTGTGATGTATTTGTGATAGATATTTGTATATTGGTGTGTGATGTATATTGGTTTGTTGGTTTGTGTGAGGTATGATGCATATTGTGATGTTTAAATGTTTCGGATGTTGTACGAACAGGAAATGCTCTATTTTATGCAATTTATTTTTCAAAACTTTTCCAATTAGCGATGGACTTGTGTCTACCAAGCGACTGAAGGTGACGGTTGAGCGACGGAATATCCATCGCTAACAGGAGAATTTCCAATTAGCGACGGATATCGACGGATTAGCGACGGAATATCCGTCGATAAGGTTCTGGAACTATGAAGATTTCCAGAACCTAAGCGATGGATACTCCGTCGCTAAGCCGTCGCTACGTTGTCGCATTAGCGACTAATTTGTGACAACCTAGCAACGGATTAACCGTCGCCAAGATTCTGGAAACATGAAGATTTCCAGAGCGTAAGCGACGGATATCCCGTCGCTAATCCGTCACTCTGCCGTCGAGTATTAGCGACTATTAGCGACGGATTGGCGAAGGATTTTGCGTATCAGAAACTCTCTGATACGCGGTTACCGACGTATTACCGATGGACTTGTCCGTCGCTAAAAAGTAGTATCAGAAACTTCCTGATACTTGATTTGACGAAAATCCGTCGGCTAGCCATCGCTAAATGTACGATTCTTGATGACAGAAATTCGTCGCTAAGCCGTCGAATGACGACAGCTTAGCGACGGACTTTTTTTAGTGACGGGCTATTTTTCGACGAATTTTTTCAGTCAAATTCTGTCGACATTCCGTCGCTAAGTCAATTTGTCGACGGATTAGCGACGGATATGGCCGTCGCTAATTCGCTGTATTTTAGTAGTGTTTAACTGCTCCTTGGCGTGGGATATATGGCGAGTGCAGCGGGAAAAACTCCAATTGCATACGAGTAATGAACGAGACTGGGGCAACACGGTGGAGGAGATGGATATGAACCGGAGGAGAGGGAGAGACTGGTTTAATGAAGCCCGCATCAGATTTGCGTCCGCGGTCTGGCACATTTGGCGCGAGAGGAACACACATATCTTTGAACGGCTGCAGACTTCATATAGAGGCATCATACTAAATATAGAACACGATGTATCACTAATGAGAGAAAGAATAAGGCCTACCACTTAAATGGCCTGTGAGTTGTAAGATGTAAGGTTTATTTTACAAAGGAATACAATTACCATTCTCCAAATATATATATATATATATATATATATATATATATATATATATATATATATATATATATATATATATATACCACAGCCTATCCATACAGTCTGACTCATATCCATTTATCTGGGAGGGGGGCATGACACTGCACACTGCATGCACGCGGAGGAGGGGGTTCCAAGAAGAGGCCCGACATAACCAGCGCGTCTAGTGGTCGTGCGGTTCCCCGGGTTGCCCGACCCGCGCATGAAGCTACGCACGACCCTTGTTAGCAATCACCCGAATAAAACGCGTATTATACGCAAATATATATATATATATATATATATATATATATATATATATATATATATATATATATATATATCGAATTTTTAGTGCCGAATTTGTTCATATGAAACGTAGTAAACACGAATTAAATCTAATCCGAATGTTTTTCGTTAGACGATTTTTTGACCGAATTTTTTACCGTATTTTACTTATATTGTGCCGATTTATACTCGTATTTTTGTCGTCCCGAATTTTTTCCGTTTGCCGAATTGCTAACAGGCGCACGACTTCGATATAATTTCTGGGATACGGTGATGGTGCCTGACCACTGCTCATGGCGAGCGACAATGGCATGGCCGACTTGGTCCGGGTCGGTTGACTGAGTAGTAGCAGGCAACGGGGTCAGCATCGCTGGAGTTGGCACTGACGGCCGGTAGGGTCAAGTGCAGGGAGATGGAGGCGAGGATAGTGGCGTGTGTTTTGAGTTTTGCGGCTAGGGTTTTCTGCAATGGAGTGAGGAGAAGATGGTGTATACATATAGAGGAGGAGGAGAACGGTCGTTCGCTGCCAGCTAGTGGTTGGGAGGTCATACGCGCATGCCTGCGCTCGGTAGAAGCGGATGCTACAGTGTACGAAGGGGGGTGGAGAAGAAAACTGTTCGTAGCATTTTGAACTTAGGCCTCGTTTGGTTCACGAAAAGGAAATGAATTCCCTTGTATTTTTCATGGAAATGAAAAAGTAAAATTTCTGTCACATTTTTTTTCTGTTGTTTGGTAAAACAAAGAAACTATCTAGGAAAGGAAAGCAAAATATAACAATATTCCAATAATTTTCTTACCTTATAAAATAAAGATAATATTATAAAAAATAAAATTAATGGAAAATAAGCAATGGCACATGGTTACTTTTGTAATAAATGTTGGAAAAGGAGGAGGGAAAATCAATCCCATGGGTCTTGAGTGGAACTAGGGATGGCAATGGGGCGGGTAGGGGTCGGGGACCATATCCCTCATCTCCATCTCCGAGTAGTGTTTGAATCCCCGTCCCCGTCCCCATTCTCCGTCGAATTTTATTTTTTACCCCCATCCCCATCCTTGTTAAACAATGCATTCTCCGTCCCCGTCCCAGCCCCGTTAGCACTTTCGGGGCCAAATGTTCTCATCTCCGTCTCTCGTTCGATTAACAAATTTTCATGTACATTATATAAGTTTAAAAAATTATTTTCATTCAAAAAAACTACATGGCATGTTAATAATGGTTTTCATAAAATATATATATATATATTACTGGTTAGATCAAGAGAACATACCATTTCCAAAGGGTTGCACATATGGATATGGATATAAGTAATCGGGGTCGGAGATTTATCGGGGCGGGGAGTACTATACCCATACCCGTCCCCGAATCCGATCGGAGATTTTTTTAATCCCCATTCCCGTCCCCATTCCCGTTTTTAAATTCCCAAACCCGTCCCCATCGGGTAAAAAAATTGGGTCCCCGTCGGGTTCGGAGGGATATTGCCATCCCTAAGTGGAACCATATGCCCATCAATTTTCTCCCTTGTCAGGAAATTGATTTCCAAGTTTGTGGCTACCAAACAAAAGAAATGAACAACTTTTCTTTCTTGGTTCCTTAAATCCGTGAACCAAACGAGGCCTTAAAGGTTACGGGTTTTGGGTTGTACTGGTTTGGTTCACGCCCATTAGCCAGTTAAAACTGATATTTAGGTTTGGGCCTGGGTGAGGGTCATGGGCTGTTGGGTATTTAATGGGTTAGGTGGTCTGGGGTTTGTACACATGTGATGGCCGAATTGGTATATAAATTTTAGTGACGGAATATCCTTTAGCTAAGCTTAAGGGTGGGCCAGGATAGGGCTTCTCTGTAATGCTGGGAAGCCTTCGGGCTTAAAATAATATTTAGGGATGAAGGGTTTAGGAATTAGTTAGGAATAAATAGGGGTTGGCTAATCTTGGGCTAGGTTCCAATACATAGAATTTATCATATAGGCTTAAGAGTTCAAGAGATGGCTTTAAGGTCTAAATAAATAGGATATATTTTATGGCCTTGAGGCCTAATAGTAAATGCCCGGACTATATATATATATATATATATATATGTATATATATATATATATATGGGCTTGAACTTGAAAAGCCTCAATAAAGTATCTATCTAAATTATTAACCTAATAAGCATAAAATTTAGGTTAGGAAAAACCTTAACTAAATTAAATCTTATTAAGGAAAGCATGCAATAAAAAAAATAGAATATTCACAATAGAAGCAACTCAAGTCTAAGTACAGTTGCATTTAAAATAATACCTTCAAATCATTTAGGTAAAAAGAAAGAAAAAATATAATAAATTGGGAGATGGGGTTTACATCTTACCCACCTTATAAAAATTTTGTCCTCAAAATTAAGAAGACACTACATATTTGAATTTGTCCCCCCCTCCCCGCGAAAAGTTTGGGTCCTTTCTTGAATTGTTCGTCTCATCATAGTCCTTACTGGCTATCCGCAATATTCTCTCATCAACATCCAAGTCACTACTAACTACTTTCAACACTTAAATATTAGCATGAAGCACCCCCCTCCATTTTTTCTCCTCTTTTTTTGTAACTACAATCCATTATTGGTCACTAACCTTACTATTATGATTATTGCAAGTGTATCACCCTAGTCTATCTTTACCTAGTCGTCCTTGAAATTAATATAGACAACATAATCAAACAGTCATAGCCTACCTAGAAGCTTAACTCATGTGACCCTTTTAGTAAATCACACACTTTCAAATATAAAATCTACCTTAAAGGATTTATTGAGCCTAACCATAATCTAAAACCCTATATTAATCATCGAACATGTGTACCTCAATCATTAATTGGCATATATGTATTTTTTCCTAATTATCTGGTCATCAAACTTACTCATGTTCGACCATTAAATATCTAGTATAAGACTCAATCTTAAATCCACCTTCGGTGCATAACAACCATTATCTCATTGCTCTACGTTCGAATTGTATTACCATCTGTGAAGTTTGAATCATGTTTCCTACAATCATCCTTGAAAATGATATAATTAAATATAGGCGATATGTCAGACTTACATCCATAGTCAGGTCATATCGCCAACATAGTCTATGAGGTACACTTCCTCCAGCCTATGCTACAAGTACAAAATCCACTATTGATTTCCATAGCTTACTTACCACTCATTATTGCACCACCTTCTTAATCATGATTCCACCGTGTGTAATCCATTTCTTTTGTATAAGGCTTTTGATCTCTACATCATCTTCTCACCTCTCGTCTATTATATCATTATTATTATTGGTAAGCTTAGAATCATTCTATCATTCCTCAAGTCTACGAGACCTCTAGGTTTATTTAACACAAGGTATACTCCTTCGGTCCATTTATAATCTATCTCTACGGAATTCTTCATCCATTTAGGACAGTCGAACCAGTCTAGAGCTTAGGTAATGTGGCATCTAAGAATTTTACCAAGTCTTAGTATAATAGTAACAGTTCATAGTCCATTACTCCAACTTAGGTGCTAACATATCATCCCCACTTTACCAATAGTGAAATCCTCGAAGGGGAGGTCGTACGCACATGCCTGCGCTCGACAGAAGCGGATGCTACAATGTACGAAGGGGTGGAGAAGAAAACTACTCGTAGAATTTTGAATTTAAAGTTTATGGGTTTTGGTTGTGCGGGTTTGGGTCACGCCCATTAGCTAGTTAAACCCGATATTTAGGTTTGGGCCTAGTTGAGGGTCATGGGTTGTTGGGCATTTAATGGGTTAGGTGGTATGGGGTTTGTACAAATGTGATGGGTTGGCCGGATTGGTATAGAAATTTTAGTGAAGGAATATCCATTAGCCAAGCTTAAGGGTGGGCCAGGATAGGGCTTCTTTGTAATGCTGGGAAGCCTTCGGGCTGGAAATAATATTTAGGGATGAAGGGTTTAGGAATTAGTTAGGAATAAATAGGACTTGGCTAATCTTGGGCTAGGTTCCAATACATAGAATTTATCATATATATATATATATATATATATATATATATATATATATATATATATATATATATTGGGAACGAAGCGCGAAAATCGTTCCCCTAAACCAGAAAGTCCTGCGAGAGAACCGAGCAAAAGCACACAAACCAAAAACGCCAAACACAATCGCAGACACAAAGATTTTTGACGTGAAAAATCTTTACGGAAAAAACCACGGGACGATCGGAGTCCAACCCTGAAGAACCTCCACTAATGGAATAAAGAGAATACACCCTCTACAAGCTCATCCCGATCCAACACGGATCACCACAACTCACTTGAAAGAAGAAAATTTTTTATTGCGGACTCCGAAGAACAAGAGATGCCGAAAAATTATTCGAAGCAATCTCTCCTTCACAATAGTCCTTAATCCTCTCTCTCTCTCTCTCAAAGATTGTAAAGTACTCTTATTTTTTAGATGAGTTTACAACTAGCATGCATCACCCTTTTATAAGCCCTTGGTAATCCATACATGGAAGGCCAATATATATGGAAACTTCCAATATGCATCAATCATATATTTAATAAAAATCTAATCATAATTGGCTTGCCATAATTGGAAACCCAATTATATGGAAAGCTACTATATGAAGGGTCCAATCATAATTATATGATCAAAGTAAATATGGAAATCCAATCATATATTTCCGTACCATATATGTTCCAAAATAGGATCCATGCACTTTCCGATCTTCTCCGAGACACGGATGGCGCTCGTCACTCTCCGAGGTATTTTCCACATAGGTTGGGAACCTCACCCACTCCAACAAATCTCCCCCTTCACAAATAGGTGGAGGAACTCGTCATCCCGACGATCCGCCTGCAGTACTCAAACTTCCCCCTTGGTAGAACCTTCGTGAGCATGTCCGCTCCATTGTCATCCGTATGGACCTTCTCAAGCATCGCGTCCTTCTTCTCAACCACATCCCGTATCCAATGATACCGAGTCTCGATGTGCTTGGACCGGCTATGAAAGGTCTGATTCTTCACAAGGTGAATAGCACTCTGACTGTCGCAAAGCAAAGTATACTGCCCTTATTTCAGCCCCATTTCCTGTAACAACTTTTTCATCCACATCAACTTCTTGCAAGCCTCCGTCGTCGCAATATACTCTGCCTCCGTCGTCGACAAGGCAACACACTTCTGCAACCGCGACTGCCACGATACCGCTCCTCCAGCAAACATCATCACATAGCCCGAAGTCGATCGCCTCGTATCTACATCTCCAGCCATATCAGCGTCGGTATACCCAACCAGCTTCGGCTTGTCACCACCAAAAGAAAGTCTCCAATCGACAGTGTCCTGAAGGTATCGTAGAATCCACTTGACCGTACTCCAATGTACCCTTCCAGGATTTGAAAGATACCTGCTAACTGTGCCAACTGCATGAGCGATGTCTGGCCTCGTACACACCATAGCATACATTAGACTTCCCACAGCTGAGGCATATGGAACCCGCTCTATATCTTCTTTTTTGTCCTCGATAGATGGACATTGCTCCTCAGTGAAGTTAAAGTGAGCCGCAAGGGGGCAACTCGCTTTCTTTGACCCGTCCATCCCGAAACGCTGAAGTACCCGGTAAATGTACTTCTCTTGGGACAAGTGTAGCAGCTTGGACTCCCTCTCTCGGCTGATCTCCATCCCAAGAATAGTCTTTGCTACACCCAAATCCTTCATAGAGAAGGCCACGCCTAGTTGGCGCTTCAACTCCGCTATCCTAGTGGCATTCCGACCCACTAATAGCATGTCATCAACATAGAACAATAAAATGATAAAATTATCCTCGACAAAGTATCTCACAAATACGCAATGGTCTGACGTCGTACGTGCATAGCCATTCTCCTCCATAAACGACTCGAACTTTCTGTACCACTGCCTCGGAGCCTGCTTCAGACCATACAAGTTCTTCCTCAACCGGCAGACCAAATATGACTTGCCTTTCTCACAGAATCCCTCTGGCTGCTCCATGTATAACTCCTCCTCAAGATCACCATGGAGGAATATCGTCTTCACGTCCATCTGCTTGACCTCCAAGTCGAGACTGGCTACTAATGCTAGCATCACCCAAATAGACGAATGCTTGACGACAGGCAAAAACATCTCATCATAATCCACGCCTTTTCGCTGATCGTTGCCTTTAACTACCAGTCTCGCTTTGTATCGAGGACGAGTAGCATCATCCGTCTGCTTCACTTTAAACACCCATCGATTCTTCAAAGCCTTCTTGCCCTTTGGCAACCGCACCAGCTCATAAGTGGAATTAGCGTGTAAGGAACTCATCTCCTCCTGCATAGCCTGCATCCACTCCTGCCTTTGTTCGTATTACATAGCCTCTACAAAATTTTTGGGCTCTTCCCCGTCAGTCAGTAGCACATACTCACCCGGTGAGTATCTCGTAGATGGTCGACGATCTCTCTCGCTCCTTCTCAATGGAGCCACTGGTGCTGGTTGTATACCAAAAGCCTCCTCCCCTTCAGGAACTGCCTCTCCGGTATGCTCATTCTCCTGAGGGACACCCTGACCACCATCAGCAGGCTGATGATCAAGGTTGAGAGCAACTCCATATACTGGCTCCCCCATAACTGGATCCTCTAGAAACTGCTCGAAGTGAAATAACTCTAACTCAGGCAATTCTTCAGCCTCAGAAGGCATCTCGGAATCCTGAGTGTTGGTCATGGTCTGATCCTCGACGAATACCACGTTCCTGCTTCTGTAGAGCTTTCTTTCCACTGGGTCGCAGAGTCTATAGCCAAACTCATCCCGACCGTAGCCGACTAAGACGCATCGCCTCGTATTCGACTCAAGTTTGGACCTTTCGTCCATCGGTACATGCACGAAGGCCTTACAACCAAACACTCGCAGGTGATTGTACGACGCCTCTTTGTCGTACCATACTTTGTCAGGCACATCACCTGCAAAGGAGCACTAGGAGATAAATTAATAACATAAGTAGCTGTGAGAAGAGCCTCACCCCAATAACTGCCCGGCAAGTTTGCTTCTGACAGCAAACACTGCACCCTCTCCATCAGCGTCCTGTTCATGCGCTTCGCTACACCATTAAGCTGAGGTGTCTTAGGCGGAGTCTTCTGGTGTCGTATCCCTTGCTCTCTGCAATAAACATCAAAGGGTCTGATGTATTCACCGTCGTTGTCGGACCGAACACACAATAACTTCTTGTCCGTCTCTCTTTCAACAGAGGCCTGAAACTCTTTGAAAGTAGGCAGCACCTGATCCTTGGTCTTTAAGGCATAGACCCAAACCTTTCTGGAATAGTCATCAATAAAAGTTACAAAGTAAGAAGCACCACCAATAGATTTTACCTTCATAGGACCGCAGACATCCGAGTGAATCAACTCGAGCAACGCCGGCTTCCTTGAACATGGATGACTTTGGAAAGACACCATATTTTGCTTACCAGCTAAGCAGTGCGTGCACTTCTCCAACTTTATAGACTTGAGTCCTGGAATCACCTTCATGTTCACCAAGTAGCTCATCCCCTTCTCGCTGATATGGCCGAGCCATCTGTGCCACAACTCGGTAGACGCATCACTGACTGCGTTCACCTCCTGTGCCCCCTGTGCGCTCCCCTTCATATAGTAGAGATCGGACTTCTTGCCTTCTCTGGCAATCATCATCGAACCTCTGGAAAGCTTCTACTGACTATTCCCGAAGAGACTGAAGAATCCCTCATCATCCAACCTTCAAACCGATACCAGGTTGAAACGGATATCAGGGACATGACGAACATCTTTGAGAACAAGAACTACACCCGTCTTCGTCCTCAAATGCACATCTTCAACGGCAACCGCCTTTGACACATCTCCATTGCCTATCTTCAATACTCCACAGTTGCCTGTCGTGTAAGTGGCAAATAGTGCCCTGTTATGAGATACATGCGCTGAAGCACCTGAGTCCACCAGCCAAGAATTGTCATCGCAGACGAGATTTGTGATTACCTCATCACCTACGACGATCACATCGCCTCCATTTATCGAAGCCGCCGCTGTAGTATTCTCATCTTGCTTCCCCTTGTCGCCCTTCTTATCTCCCTTCCGAACGAAACAGTTCCGTTTGATGTGGCCCTTCTTGCCATAATGGTAACACTCCGAGTCCTCGTATCGACCCTTGGACTTTTTCCTGCTCTTGTCTCTGCCACCACCTGGACCCCTGCTTTTGTCCCTTCCGCGGCTCTCTGAAACCAATGCCTCTGAGTGGTGGGATGTGGATGAAGTGCCCTGAGAACGTCTCCGTATCTCTTCATTCAGCACCCAGCTCTTGGCAAACTCCAGACTGACCACGCCTTCTGGAGCAGAAGCGATCATAGATACTCGTACGGTCTCCCACAAGTCTGACAATGTACATAGCAACCAAAGTCCTTGAACCTCGTCGTCGAACTTGACTCCCATCGAGGATAGCTGGTCCACCACGTCCTGGAACTCACTCAAGTGATCCGTAATGGATGCACCATCTTTGTACCGCAGATCCATCATCATCCGGATCAGGAACAGTTTGTTTATCCCGATCTTTTTCACGTACAAAGATTCCAGCTTCTCCCACAATGTCTTCGTATGCTCAATATTGGCAACGTGGTTGTACACGTTCTCGTCAACGAACTGCCGCATGTACCCACACACCTGTATATGCTCGAAGTTCCAGTCCTCATCGGATTTGTCACTGGGCTTCTCGGATGCAAATACTGGAAGATGCATCTTCTTGACAACAATAAATCCTTCATCTTGCTCCGCCAATAATGGTAGTTGGTACCGTTCAGGTTCACCATGTGCACCGGCTTAGCATCCATCTCTGCTTTCTGGTTTGACTGTCAACTCCTGACACTTCTTTGAACCCAAAGCTCAGCTGGTACCACTCTGTTGGAAACGAAGCGCGAAAATCGTTTCCTTAAACCAGAAAGTCCTGCAAGAGAACCGAGCAAAAGCACACAAACCAAAAATGTCAAACACAATCGCAGACACAAAGATTTTTGACGTAGAAAACCCTTACGGAAAAAACCACAGGACGATCGGAGTCCAACCCTGAAGTACCTCCACTAATGGAATAAAGAGAATACACCCTCTACAAGCTCCTCCCGATCCAACACGGATCACCACAACTCACTTGAAAGAAGAAATTTTTTGATTACGGACTCCGAAGAACAAGAGATGCCGAAAAATTATTCGAAGCAATCTCTCCTTCACAATAGTCCTTAATCCTCTCTCTCTCTCAAAGATTGTAAAGCACTCTTGTTTTTTAGATGAGTTTACAACTAGCATGCATCACCCTTTTATAAGCCCTTGGTAATCCATACATGGAAGGCCAATATATATGGAAACTTTCAATATGCATCAATCATATATTTAATGGAAATCCAATCATAATTGGCTTGCCATAATTGGAAACCCAATTATATGGAAAGCTACTATATGAAGGGTCAAATCATAAATATATGATCAAAGTAAATATGGAAATCCAATCATATATTTCCGTACCATATATGTTCCAAAATAGGATCCATGCACTTCCCGAGCTTCTCCGACACACGGATGGCACTCGTCGCTCTCCGGGGTATTCTCTACATAGGTTGGGAACCCCACCCACTCCAACAATATATATATATATATATATAGGCTTGAACTTTAAAAGCCTGAATAATGTATCTATCTAAATTTATATATATGTATATATATGGGCTTGAACATGAAAAGCCTGAATAAAGTATCCATCTAAATTATTAACCTAATAAGCATAAAATTTAGGTTAGGAAAAACCTTAACTAAACTAAAACTTATTAAGGAAAGCATGCAATAAAAAAATAGAATATTCATAATAGAAGCAACTCAAGTCTAAGTACAATTGCATTTAAAATAATACCTTCAAATCATTTAGGTAAAAAGAAAGAAAGTAAAAATAATAAATTGGGAAAGAGGGTTTACATCTTACCCACCTTACAAAAATTTCGTCCTTGAAATTAAGAAGACGCTAAATATTTGAATTTGTTCCCCCCTCGAAAAGCTTGGGTCCTTCCTTGAATTGTTCGTCTCATCATAGTCCTTAATAGCTGTCCGTAATATTATCTCATCAACATCAAAGTCACTACTAACTACATAGTAGGCTATCCTTGTTTATAGCTTCTTCTTGAAAATTGTGGGTTCAACACTTAAATATTAGCATGAAGCACCCCCTCCCCCCCCCCCCCCCCCCCTCCCCCCTTTTCTCTTTTTTTTTGTAACTACAATCCATTATTGGTCACTAACCTTACTATTAGGATTATTGCAAGTGTATCACCTAGTCTATCTATACCTAGTCGTCCTTTAAATTAATATAGACAACATAATCAACCAATCATACCCTACCTAGAGGCTTAACTCATGTGACCCTTTTAGTAAATCACACACTTTCAAGTATAAATTCTGCCTTACAGGATTTATTGAGCCTAACCATAATCTAAAACCCTATATTAATCATTGAACATGTGTATCTCAATCATTAATAAGCAAATATGTATTTGTCCTAATTATCTGGTCATCAAACTTACTCATGTTCGACCATCAAATATCTAGTATAAGACTCAATCTTAAATCCACCTTCGGTGCATAATAATCATTATCTCATTGCTCTATGCCTTCGAATTGTATTACCATCTGTGAAGTTTGAATCATGTTTCCTACAATCATCCTTGAAAATGATATAATTAAATATAGGCGATCTGTCAGACTTACATCCATAGTTAGGTCATATCGCACAACCAATCTATGAGGTACACTTCCTCCAGCCTATGCTAAAAGTACAGAATCCACTAATGGTTTCCATAGCTTACTTACCACTCATTATTGGACCACCTTCTTAATCATGATTCCATCGTGTGTCATCCGTTTTTTTTTTTTTGTATAAGGCTTTTGATCTCTACATCATCTTCTCACCTCCTGTCTATTATATCATTATCATTGGTAAGCTTAGAATCATTCTATCATTCCTCAAGTCTACGAGCCCTCATGGTTTATTTAACACAAGGTATACTCCTTCGGTCCATTTATGATCTATCTCTACGGAATTCTTCATCCATTTGGGGCAGTCCAACCAGTCCAGAGCTTAGGTAATGTGGCATCTAAGAATTTTACCAAGTCATAGTATAATAGTAACAGTCCAGAGTCCATTACTCCAACTTAGGTGCTAACATATCATCCCCACTTTACCAATAGTGAAATCCTCGAAGGGGAGGTCGTACACACATGCCTGCGCTCGGCAGAAGCGGATGCTACAATGTACGAAGGGGTGGAGAAGAAAACTGTTCGTAGCATTTTGAATTTAAAGGTTACGGGTTTTGGGTTGTACTGGTTTGGTTCACGCCCATTAGCCAGTTAAACCTGATATTTAGGTTTGGGCCTGGGTGAGGGTCATGGGCTGTTGGGTATTTAATGGGTTAGGTGGTCTAGGGTTTGTACACATGTGATAGTCGAATTGGTATAGAAATTTTAGTGAAGGAATATCCATTAGCTAAGCTTAAGGGTGGGCCAGGATAGGGCTTCTCTGTAATGCTTGAAGCCTTTGGGGTGGAAATAATATTTAGGGATGCAGGGTTTAGGAATTAGTTAGGAATAAATAGGGCTTGGCTAATCTTGGGCTAGGTTCCAATACATAGAATTTATTATATAGGCTTAAGGGTTCAATAGAGATGGGTTTAAGGTCTAAATAAATAGGATATATTTTATGGCCTTGAGCCCTAATAGTAATAAACATTGCAAGTGGCCTGGTTTTAAGGTCCGGACAATTAAATGCTACACCAATAGACTAAGATGCGAAACCATATATATATATATATATATATATATATATATATATATATATATATATGGGGGCTTGAAAGCCTGAATAAAGTATCTATCTAAATTACTAACCTAATAAGCATAAATTTTTTGTTAGGAAAAACCTTAACTAAACTAAAAATTATTAAGGAAAGCAAGCAATAATAAAATAATATAATATTCATAATATAAGCAACTAAAGTCTAAGTACAATTGCATTTAAAATAATACCTTCAAATCATTTAGGTAAAAAGAAAGAAAAAATATATATAATAAATTGGGAGAGGGGTTTATATTCAAGAACAAAGAAAGATTTTCGAAGCACAATGTCTTGAAAGCTTGACTTCTTTCTTTGTATGAGTGGTGGCTTTTCCCTTTATGATAGTTGTCCGAAGCTAACCAGATCTGAAAATTTCTCTATCTTTCTGGGACTTCGTCCTCGAACCCCCACAGAGGGCACTGCCCCCTTGACCCTGTCTGCTGACTGGACAACGGACTCCAGAGTGCATGGTCCCAGAGATGTCGTAGGCAGTTCAGAGAAATCTCCGCACTAGTCTGTCTTTGGCTTATCAAGTTGGCGAAATTTTTTTTTACAAAAAAGACCTGAGCAAGGGTGTAAAATATAGCAAGATTGTAAAAACATGTAAAAGAATTGCATGTAAACCAATCGGCAATGGTTCTACTATTTTATTCAATTCCAAAGTTACTAAGAAATAACACATAAAATACTTAAAAGTTATGTCTAAATATATAAGAATAAAATTCTAATTATTTACTTTTCAATACTAGAAAAATTGATACTCCGATCCGAAATAAAAGATAGTGTCGATACCGCCGATTCCGATACTTATAGGAACTAGGAAGGATCCGAATCCGATATTGATACTGTGAACCTCATATGAGTGTCAATACTTCTTAGATTTCAGAATTATGTACTCCATTCTTTCTCGAATGTATACGTTTCTGGTATAGTGGGCGGGCACGTGGATGCTGAAAGAGTGTATAATGTGGACACATCTGACTTGAGATGAATTCCCTCTCGCATGGCTGTGAATGCAGCAACCTTCTCGGCCCTTTTGAGGACCCAACATGTTTCCTGTTGCTGGAGTCTCGGATAGCTAATATATTTGCAGGTTCATCCTCTTATTGGCCGTCACAAGTAAAGGAAAATATCTGTAGTGTTTCAATAAACTCATTTGCTAAGAAATTCTACTATCTGGTAGCAGGGGCAAAACACAATTTCTTTTGCAATCCAACCAATTCCATGTGGTTGTAATCCACTTCACCACCAAGGCCCTCCTCAACCACCTCTTCTGTGGGAATACTACCACTGTGGTGTAGGGTTAAGTATTATTCGGATTTGGACCGACGAATAAGAGATTCGGTACCGTTAAAAAAATCGTTTCGAATTCGATTTTAAAAATGCTAAAATCTTATATTTTGTTTCAATATTGAGTTCCAGTCCAAAATTGAAAATCAAATAAGAATTATAAATTATATAGATACCCTAAATTCTATCTTATGATAAAAAAATTAGTATATTTTTTAACAACAATTATATTAACTTTTTTGCAAGTCAAGCTTTCATAATTTAACAAGTTCAACGTTAAAATATACAACAATTATACATATAAAATTTATATTTTTTTATAATTTAATCACAAATCTAATTTTGAGCTCGGTTTATTAAACAATAAAAATAGCTCAATCGAACAAACCAAACCACTTATAACAATTTGTTCGTTACTAATTATAACAATTTGTTCGGTCATGACTAATCGATTTTGATTTAATTTAGAATTTTAGTTTGTCCGATTTTGATTATTTCGATTTCGAGTCCATCCATACAAACTGAAAAAACTGAATATCCATCTCTAATTCTCTATTGTGGTGCATTTCCATAAAACAACAAAAATATGAAAGCAAATGCATATAGGACAATAAAATATAATTCCATTATCAATCTCAAGCCAGTGATTCTCGTTTTGCTTACAGAGAAGTGGTACACCAAAAAATACACTACCATCAGGGCCAGCTCTGGAGTAAGCCGAACAAGTCATCGGGTTTGGACAATCCCCTTAGTCAAGGCAACTCTTCCAACCTCAGTCTTCACCTCTCCGTCAATAGAGCCTCCGTGGTCCACCCCAACTCCTCTATGGCTATTGAACTAGCAGTCCATCAGCACCATATTTTGAGTTTCCACTGAAAAGACCTCGAATAACTCAAATAGAGGAACTCGGAATTAAAGTTCCACGATGCCGTCAGAATCGGAGACATCGACGTCGCTGCCAACCCCATTCGCCATCAATGTTTTTGATATATTCTTTGGGACTCGAGGGCAAAGGACAACCAAATTTAACTACGATTAGGGACAACCCAACCTCCGAGGCCGGCCCTGACTACCATCACTTCCAAAACTTCCAAAACGATAAACAACATATATTTCTATTCTAGAGTACAACAAAATGCACAAATTCGCACTCTATTACTAATTTATCTTCTTGAAAACAGAAGGTATGTTTCCGTTGTACTGTTCAAGTTTGTCCAACCTTGCAATACAGTCTTCCATTCGCTTCAGAATCACATGCATTGCAGCAGTATTGCTTGCCGTTTTGGCTCCAAACAATTGTAATTTTTGAGAGGGAGCTAACCTACTAACCTGGTGTAGAATTACTAGCTTCCAAACACACACACATAATATACACACGCATCATGTGTTGTTATTAATAAAAAAAAATCAATTTTCAAATACCATTAATTTCTAATAAATGGCTTTGTTTATATTTTTTTTGAAACATGGATAATTGTTGCGACTCGCTTCCACTGGAGCTCGAACTCTGACCACTTGGGTTGTATGCATCTCTCTTAACCACTGGAATTCGAACTCCTGACCACTCGGACTTTGTTTATATTTGGTTGTTAAATCCTATTAACTTCCTATTCATTTCTATTCATCACACCATTCATCTATCATTTTATGGCTCTTAAATGACTATATTTATTAATCATTTAAATTCCAATTCATTGTATATTAACAACAGTTGTTGGTTGGAGTGTATATATATATGTGTCCATCTGTTGTGTGTAGGAAATGGAAAAAAAAAGGTCCAAAACTTTGTCTCTCCAAAAAAAAAAAAAAAAAAAATCCTTTCATCTTTCATTTCCTCCTGCAAACTTTCTTAGTTGTTCATCTACTTACTCTGGGCAAGAAATAAGTTTCGATCATTCTTCCAGTGTCGTGTGCAACGATGGGAAGCCCGGTAGCACCCATAGAAGGATTCGAGAACAAGTCTACACATATAGCTCGAATAATATCTTAGGACAATGCTTCGTACATGACTTTAATTACCGTAGACCGATAACTCTACCATTTTTTGTTGTCTTATATGTTGCGACATAATTTGTCTAACAATCTAAGAGATTATATTCGAGTGATTATTTTACATATGTTCTATTTTACGTACGAAAATTGGATGAGTATCAGATCGAACATGCCAAAAAATGATACTGCAAACCATGTACGTCAAAGAAAAAGCAATTGTGATTAATTGCTTATAAATACAATCAAAATCTAGACAGTTCAGTTTTTAGAAGGTTTGAGAAATCAGTTTCGGTACTCCCCTCTTCGAAATTGGTTTCAAAAGTTCCATTTTGAGTTTCTGTTTCAGTATTTTTTTTTCCAATTTTTTAAATTTTTTTTGACACAAAATAGTCCTTTGAGAACATTTTACCTATTTGTGCTAGAAAACTTTGGATAAGAAGTCTGCATTATATTGTGCCGAACATCATTCTTTTCCAGTATTTCATTATACATAGCAAGCAACTCTTCACTCATGTTGGAAGTTATGCATAAACAAAATGGTCATAGAATAGTGCATAGTGGATACATATAGGTTAATTGTACTTTAATAAATTGTTTATGGGCTCACAAGCAAATCCCATTTAACTAAAGATATATATATGTTTCGTAAAGTAAATGGATTTTGGACCTATACCAAAAACCCATATGAAGAATCGTTATGTGTCCAGCCGCACAATGGCCTCTTAGACTCCGATTCAATTTTTTTGGTTCCTTATAAAGGCACTTTATTTTTTGATCAGGGCTAGTCCATTTTAAAACTTTATATTATTTACAAGTTTGTCATTGAAAAAATTGATCAGGGCTATTCCACTCTATGGTATAAGTCACTAGTGCAAACAAGGACTGCCCAATTTTCTGGCAGTCCTACAAACTGAATGGACTGCCAAAAAATTGGACAGTCCTAAGTCACAGCATGTGAAACAAAGGACTGCCCATTTTTCTGACAGTCCTTACTGTATGTAGGGCTGCCAGAAATTTGGACAGTCCTTGTTTGCACTAGTGACTTATACCAAAGAGTGAAATAGCCCTGATCAATTTCTTCAATGGCAAATTTGTAAATAATACAAAATTTTAAAATGGACTAGCCTTGATCAAAAAAATGAAGTGCCTTTATAAAGAACCTTTTTTTTTTACCGTTAGCAGCAGTATGTCTCTATTCCCTCTATCGACATTGTTTTCTATCACTCTCTTTTACCCTTATGCTATGGTTTCAGTAGAGTTTTACAAGTTTTAGTCCTTTACTTAATTATCTAAAGTTCAGGAAATTGTAAGTAAATACCATGCAATTAAGGTTCTAAACGATGGTAGGCGGGTGCACGGCAGAGAGAGAGTCCACCTACCGCGTAGGTCGCCTAAGCACTGCCTAGACGTTGCATAGGCGGTCGATACATTTTTTTTACTATTTTACCACTCTTTTTTTGTGTGTGCATAATATGCATATTTTAAGGTTGTTCCATGTATAACTAAGTTGTAGAACAAAGATTTATAAAGTTTTAGTTTTGTAAAAGTGAACCATAGGCCCATATAATGCTTACAAAATCTTTTTGGCTAAAATATCCTGTTAGGTATTACTCTGCCTAGGCGTTCGCCTACGCTGCCTCACCTCTGCCTATGTCGCCAACCTCCGTTGGCCGTCTACTCCATCGCCTACCGAAAAGCGGTGCGGAGAGAGACCGTCTAGACGGACTAGACGGCCTCCATTTAGAATACTGCCTGCAATGTTCCTGCAAATTCAACTAGTATTTTCAAATTTAGGGGGGTATCAGGCCAGTCCCTCTTCCCCAAAACTGAATTGAAACCTTAATCAATTGCCTTATTTTGTAAACAGCAGCACCAGATACCGTTGAAGACTTTGTAAAAGTTAAACCACTCAACCTTACCATCTGTCCTCTATATGGATTGCATAAACCTTCACATTGTCCTTAGGGCTCGTTTGGATCAAGTTTTTGTATTTCTAGGAATAGATTTTCAATTCCTTTTCCAATGGGAAGGAAATTCAACATTTTCATACCCATGTTTGGTTAGGTTGGGAATAGGTAGTTCAAAATTAAAAAAAAAAAAATTATTTTCATGTTTGGTTCACACATGGATATGAATCTTAATTTATTTGGTTTTACTTTATACCCTTTCACTAATTTCATGATGATTCACATGTTTGGGATGAGAGTTAAAAATTTGAAAATAAAGCGAGGGTATAACCGTCCAAACAAAATAGTCAAATATCATTCCTAGGAAAGCAAATCTATTCCCAAGGGGGAGCTTGGGAATAGCTTTCCCACATCCATGGGAATAGCTTTCCCACCTAAGAGCATCCACAGTGGCAACACTCCAAATCATACTCCAAATTACTTCAAATCATACTCCAAAAATTAATTTTAAAGTATTTTTTTCATGTTGGTACACAATGGTATACTCCAAATAAACACTCCAAATTGACAAGTGGCAACATCCCATCTTTTTCCTCCTTATTTTTTCTTCATAATTGACAAGTGGCAACACTCCAACAAAAAGAATGAAGGAGAAAAGTAAATATGGTGGAACCCAAGTAACTATAACTCCACTGGTGGACTCTCCAAATTTGGAGAATCCTTTGGCTTTCTACTTTTTTTCGAGTGTGGACAAGAGTCCATTGTAGCCCTCAAGTGCTACAAAATTTGGCCAAAGATCAAATATAGCACTTGAAAAGAGTTCCATTGTGGACGCTCTAACCCCCTCCTATTCCCTCCTCATTCCCAATCCTAAACATACCAAACATGGGTAAGGAATTCAAATCCCATTCCCAAGCCTAAAAAACTTGAACCAAACGCCCCCTTATTTACTGAATAAATTGGAATGCTAGCAATAATTTATGTTGTGTGCAGGCCCTATTTGACCATTGCTGGTAATGTTTCATGATTGATATGGTTTATAATCTCTACCCGAAGCCAAAAATGGCATAATGTCCAATTTTCTCAACTGCTACCCTGAGAACTGTAGACGAGGTTAATTACATTACATGGTAAATCAAACATATGAATGCAATTGACATTACATTACATGATTTAATTACATGCTTCAACCAAACATAGTAATGTAATTGTAATTCCATTACATTACAAACTCAATTACATTACAAATCCTATTCCATTATGATTACGATTACATTACAATGAACCAAACGCAACCATAATTCCAGTATCCATCCCAAGTCAGTGATTCTCGTTTTGCTTACAGAGAAGTGGTACACCAAAAAAATAGACTATCATCACTTCCAAAACGACAAACATATATTTCCCTTTATAGAGTACAACAAAATGCACAATACGCACTCTATTACTAATTTATCCTCTTGAAAACAGAAGGTATGTTTATGTTGTACTGTTCAAGTTTGTCCAACCTTGCAATACGTTCTTCCATTCGCTTCAGAATCACAGGCATTGCAGCAGTACTGCTAGCCGTTTTGGCTCCAAACATTTTTAGCTTTTCAAGCGTCGGTCGGTCGGCTTCTCCAGTTAGCACATCCTCGTCCAGCTCGGAATTCTCTCGCATATCTGCAAGCCACACAAATTGTTGGTGTTTTATTCTATGAGTTGTGTGTTCACAACACTCTATTGTTAAAAGATAGTCCCACATCGGAAAATTACACCAATATGTATCTCTATATATTACTTATGAAGGAATAGAGAGATGCACATGGGTTGAGGCCCAATGGAGGGTGCCATGTGGGAGGATTTTACATAGAGGTGAGAATAAGAAACCAACTTTTGGCCAAATGAAAATAGATTTAAATCTATTGGAGCTAAGCCCCGAAGGGGCTTAGCGACTCGGACTCGGACTCGGACTCGAGCTTGGGCTCGGGCTCGGGCTCGGGCTCGGGCTTGGGCTTGGGCTAATGGGCTTTTGAGGCTTATTGTGGCTTTTTGATGGCACTTAGCACGACAGCTCGTCGCAAGGCGCATTGTGCGCTTTAGTTGCGCTCGTGCGCGAGCCTCTGCGCGGTCCTGCGTGGCGTGCGAGGCGTACGGAGCGTACGGGACGTACGGGTCGAGCGGGTCGAGCGGGTCGAGTGGGCCGTTCAAATTATGTAACGTCCGCGGGTCTTGTGGGCTCAGATCCGGAAATGGCACAGATCCAGAAAATCCGGATCTGGCATTAATCCAGGGCGTGCATTCAGAATTTGAAAAGCCCACCTCGTGCCTATAATATCAGCAGCATCTCCTCTCTCCAGGGTGACAGAAAATAATCAGAGAATTTCCAGAGAGAGAGAGAAGTGCTGCTGCTATTCCGAGGAGTCTTCGACATTTTTGGCTAGCGTTCTAAAGTTCTCTTCGAACTTGCTGGTTCCTGGAGGCTTGTCCGTAAGGCGGATATAGCTTTGAGCACCGGTGATTTTTCACCCCAGCAGGCTTTCTTCCTCCTCTGTTGCCTTCGAGAATACCATCGCTTCTCTTTAGAAGTTATACGGTTCTGTTGCCTTCGAGAAATATTACGAAATAATCTTTTTAGATTCTCGTAATACAACATCACTTTCTTTAGGGTGTTGTTGCTGGAAACATTGTCTTTACAATAGTTTCTGAAATCGTGTTTTTCTATCGATTGTTCGCCAAGGGACTAACAATCTCAAAGCTATATCGAAAAGATGGATAACTCACGTGCATCGCTCGTCAATACTGACTTTAACAAGTTGGAGAAATTTGACGGCAAACATTTCCAAATCTGGAAACGGAAAGTAACATTAAACATTCAACTCGTGGAAGTTGATCACGTGCTGAATGAGGAAGAACCGGTCGTTCCAACAACCGGAACCGCAGAAGTTATTGCCGCTGCTAAGTCCAAGCAGGCAAAATGGATTAGAGAAAACAGTATCTGTAAACTGTTGATTCTCAATAGCATGGAAGACTCTCTGGCAGAGTCTTATTCCAAGAAGAATTCTGCCAAAGAAATTTGGGACTCCTTGGAGAAATTGTACGAAGATGACGAGAATCGGTCCAAGATCTTCTTGGTTGAAAGATACCACAAGTGGACCTTCGAAGATGAGAAGGCTATGCTGCCCCAAGTAAAGGAGTTTCTGAAGCTGCGCCAAAAATTAGATGACGAGAAGATGCCTCTTGTCGACAAGTTTGTCGTTGGAGGAATCGTCTCTAAACTTCCTGCGGGGTGGAGCAACTTCTATGCAAGGATGCACCGCAAGAAGCTGGACATATGTATGGAAGATCTCCTGCAAGAAATCCATGTTGAGGACGAGATGCGCTCTCAACAGAAGATGGATTCTCTGTCCAAACAACTGGCGAAAGCAAATCTGGTCCAAACCAGAGAGTACAAGGGGAAGCAGGCGGCTTCTCCTCATAAGAAGAAGAAGGACTTCACTAATCTGAAAGTGAAGAGTCCTTCATTCAAGAATCAGAAATCCAAGTCCCATGTGACTTGTTTCAAATGTGGCAAGAAGGGCCACTACAAAAGTGATTGCAAGGAACCAGAAAAAGGTGAGCCTAGTAAGGTTTCTTTGGTTACTAATCTGGTTGCAATGATAGCACAGGTAGCAAATGCGGGAGTTGACTCGGACTGGTGGATAGACACTGGTGCGACATGTCATGTCTGCTCAGATAAGGAATGGTTCGAGTCATATGAGCCAACTTCCGAGAAAGTCTTAATGGCAAACCAGGCACAAGCTGAAGTACTGGGGATCGGGACGGTGGAGCTGAAACTCACATCGGGGAACACTCTGACGCTTCAAGGAGTGAAGCATGTTCCTGCAATTGCTAAGAACCTGATCTCTGGGAGCCTGCTTTGTAACGCAGGCTTGAGGATGGACATCAATGCTGGCCAGATGGTGATGTCCAAGAAGGGTCCATTCTTCGAAAAAGCTTTCCAGACTGAAGAAATGTACAAAATTCAGCTTGTTGTAACCCAGAAAAATGATATTAATGCTATTTCTACTTTGAACTATTCTTTTGAGTTGTGGCATAATAGGCTAGGACATGTTCATTGTAAAAGAATTAACAAAATGTCTAGCCTAGGACTTATCTCTAAGTGTGGGGGTAAGGTAGAGAAATGTGAAGTGTGTGCTCAGACGAAGATCACAAGGAAACCCTTTCACAGGGTCCATCGAAGCACAGATCTTCTGGAGTTGGTTCACTCAGATATCTATGATTTCAAGCAATTCTCTACAAAAGCCGGGATGAAGTATTTTATTACTTTCATCGACGACTTCTCAAAGTATGCTTTTGTCTACTTGCTCAAGTCTAAAGACGAAGCATTCGAGAAGTTCAAGGAGTTCAGGGCCGAGGCTGAACGGCAAACTGGACAACAACTCAAAAGGCTAAGGAGTGATCGAGGCGGGGAGTATCGGTCTCATGATTTCTCATCATTCTGTAAAGAACATGGAATCATAAATGAGACGACGGCTCGGTACTCTCCTCAATCCAACGGAGTAGCAGAAAGGAAGAACAGAACGTTGACAGAGATGATGAACTCTATGCTGTTGACTACGGGTCTTCCAAAGAGCTTCTGGGGAGAAGCTGCATTAACGGCTACTTTCATTCTCAATAGAGTACCGTATGCAACTTCGGATATAACCCCTCATGAACTCTGGTTCAAAGTCAGACCTAACTTGAATGTCATTCGAGTGTGGGGGTGTCTGGCTTATGTGAAGCTCCCAGATCTGAAGATTCAGAACCTGGGGACTAGGACTACTAAGGCTATCTTCTTGGGTTATACCGAGAAGAGTGACGCTTGGAGATTCCTTGATATAGAATCAAATCATATTATTGAATCTCGCGATGCTGAATATTTTGAAGACAAGTTTACAAGGCACAAAAATATTGTTCTCGCGGATCTTCCGGAGAATGATGAGAGTGCAAAGCAGACAGAAGTTCTTATCGAACCAGTAGTCCAAGAAGAAGCTATTGTCGAAGAGACACCAGTTGAACCAGAACTCGCTGAGCCGTCAACTAAGCGAGTAAGGAGGCCGAAAGACTTCGGAGATGACTTCGTCACCTATCATGTGGAAGCAGATCCGCTTACCTATGATGAGGCGATGAAGACCAGAGATGCTGTATTCTGGAAGGAGGCGATAGACAACGAGATTGACTCAATCACCTCCAACAACACATGGGTGTTAGTTGACCTGCCAGAAGGAGCAAGACCCATCGGATGTAAATAGATCTTCAAGAAGAAGATGAAAGCAGATGGAACCATTGACAAGTTCAAGGCCAGGCTAGTGGCCAAGGGGTTTGCTCAGAAGCAGGGGATCGACTACTTTGACACTTATGCTCCAGTAGCTCGGATGACAACCATCAGATTGTTAATTGCTCTAGCAGCAATACACAAGCTGGTGATACATCAGATGGATGTGAAAACGGCATTCCTTAATGGCGAGCTGACCGAAGAGATCTACATGCAACAACCAGAAGGTTTTGTCGTCAGAGGTCTGGAAGACAAAGTCTGCAAGTTGATGAAGTCTCTGTATGGTTTGAAACAAGCTCCCAAAATGTGGCATGAGAAGTTTGACAAAGTGATAAGGTCAAATGGCTACAGGGTCAGTGAAACAGACAAGTGTGTCTATACGAAGTTTGCTGACGGAAGAGGAGTAATCGTTTGTCTTTACGTGGACGACATGCTAATCCTAGGTACGGATTTAGACTGCGTCACAGAGACAAAAAAATTCCTCTTGACCAAGTTCAGTATGAAGGACTTGGGGGATGCCGACGTAATCTTGGGGCTCAAGATCATCCGGACAGGTACTGGAATAGCGCTGTCACAATCTCATTATATTGAGAAGATGCTCACTCGCTACGGGTATCAAGATCTTCCTATAATTGATACACCGTACCGGAGTGATCAGAAGCTGGAGCCAAATTCGAGGAAAAGCGTCAGGCAGTTGGAGTACGCTAGCGTCATCGGAAGCTTGATGTACGCTACTACTGCCACAAGGCCTAACATAGCTTTTGCGGTGGGAATGCTGAGTCGGTTCACTAGCAACCCAGGCGTTGAACACTGGAACGCTGTGAAGCGTGTTATGAGATATCTAAAAAATACTCAGACATTTGCACTATACTACAACGGAGATCCGTCAGTAGTGGAAGGCTTCAGTGATGCTAGCTGGTGTTCAGAGGTGGAGAGCGAGTATTCGACAGGTGGATTCATATTCGCTTTGGGCGGAGCTGCTATATCGTGGAAATCGAAGAAGCAGACAATGTTATCTCGCTCCTCCATGGAATCTGAATTCTTTGCATTGGATGCTGCTGCAGATGAAGCAGAGTGGCTTCGGGAGCTCATGTATGATCTTCCAGTGGTTGGAGCTCAGATACCGGCAATCCCGATATACTGTGACAACCAGGCGGCAGCAGCAGTAGCATCAAATGAACTCTTTAACGGAAAGAAGAGGACTGTGCGGTTAAAGCACAGAGCAGTGAACGATCTCATCAAACGAGGCGTCAATGCAATGATCGATGTTCGGAGTCAGGAGAACCTGGCGGATCCGTTCACGAAAGGCCTCAAACGACAGCTGGTCGAGGACACAGCAAGGAAGATGGGTTTGAAGGCATTCTAATATTGTGTCATTATAATCCTATCAATAAATTTTATGTTATTGGTTCAAAGAGAAATCTACCAGATATCTAATTTTTTGATTCAAGGGAGGACTATTGACTGGAAAAATATTAGTTAACAGTGGGTACTTGTTCTGTGGAACATGTAAGGGTTTCGGACGCAGAACCACTGTTGTCTACTATGAATTTTCTACGGAAAATTGATCCTGTGGGAAGGATGGCATAATGCCTTAATGAGTTCTCAGACTGAGTGAAGGTCTGTTATGCTTTACAGGAAGCATGGTGGCGCAACAACCACAAAGGAGTGTTACAACTCCATGCTACAGTGGGGTGACTCCACCATGAGGTTCCCAGGTAGGGGTAATGCCTCGGCTTTGTTAGCCAAGTCACAGGCGGTGTAGCACCGCATATAGGCAGGTAGCCTAATGTTGCATAATCATAAAGAGGTGTAGACAGCACTACAAAGAGGACAGTATCCTCATGTTACAGTGGCATGACACCACGAAGAGGTACCAGGAAGGGTAAATCCTCGGCTTTGCAAGCCATGTCATAGCGGCGTAACACCGCACGGAAGCGCAAGGCTTCATGCTGAGTAGTTTGGCACTACAAAGAGAATTGTGACCTCATACTACAGTAGTATGACACTACGATGAGGTACCCAGGTGGGGTAAAGCCTCGACGTTGAGCCATGTCATAGCGGCGTAGCACCGCAAAGGAGCGCAATGCTTCATGCCATGACTCTTTATAAAGAACTCACCTATAATATATGGAAAGAGAAATAGGCCGTCTCTTGAGGGTAAATTTGTAGACGCCCAAAATACATACATTGAAATCCAGGCTGGCACAAGGCCTTTAATGTGCAGCCAGAAGCACAGATAACTACATTATGTGAGTGGGAAAAATTACAGCTGTGGTACAGAATTCAAGGCGTAGTCCATTCTTGTATCATACTGTTGTTCAACCCATGCGGGAAGATTCAAGTCGTCAGCGACATCTATCCTAATGTATAATGGACAGTTATTATGTGGAACGCTTAACTCATATATAGAGATATGTGGGGGATTGTTGGTGTTTTATTCTATGAGTTGTGTGTTCACAACACTCTATTGTTAAAAGATAGTCCCACATCGGAAAATCACACCAATATGTATCTCTATATATTACTTATGAAGGAATAGAGAGATGCACATGGGTTGAGGCCCAATGGAGGGTGCCATGTGGGAGGATTTTACATAGAGGTGAGAATAAGAAACCAACTTTTGGCCAAATGAAAATAGATTTAAATCTATTGGAGCTAAGCCCCGAAGGGGCTTAGCGACTCGGACTCGGACTCGGACTCGGACTCGGGCTCGGGCTCGGGCTTGGGCTTGGGCTTGGGCTAATGGGCTTTTGAGGTTTATTGTGGCTTTTTGATGGCACTTTGCACTTAGCACGACAGCTCGTCGCAAGGCGCATTGTGCGCTTTAGTTGCGCTCGTGCGCGAGCCTCTGCGCGGCCCTGCGTGGCGTGCGAGGCGTACGGAGCGTACGGAGCGTACGGAGCGTACGGGACGTACGGGTCGTACGGGTCGAGCGGGTCGAGCGGGTCGAGTGGGCCGTTCAAATTATGTAACGTCCGCGGGTCTTGTGGGCTCAGATCCGGAAATGGCTCAGATCCAGAAAATTCGGATCTGGCATTAATCCAGGGCATGCGTTCAGAATTTGAAAAGCCCACCTCGTGCCTATAATATCAGCAGCATCTCCTCTCTCCAGGGTGACAGAAAATAATCAGAGAATTTCCAGAGAGAGAGAGAAGTGCTGCTGCTATTCCGAGGAGTCTTCGACATTTTTGGCCAGCGTTCTAAAGTTCTCTTCGAACTTGCTGGTTCCTGGAGGCTTGTCCGTAAGGCGGATATAGCTTTGAGCACCGGTGATCTTTCACCCCAGCAGGCTTTCTTCTTCCTCTGTTGCCTTCGAGAATACCGTCGCTTCTCTTTAGAAGTTATACGGTTCTGTTGCCTTCGAAAAATATTACGAAATAATCTTTTTAGATTCTCGTAATACAACATCACCTTCTTTAGGGTGTTGTTGCTGAAAATATTGTCTTTACAATAGTTTCTGAAATCGTGTTTTTCCATCGATTGTTCGCCAAGGGACTAACACAAATAGTAGCGTTTTCGAAATCACGGGAATCGCTAACTATTAATTATTGAAATTTATACAGATTCATCCCCACTGCAGGCTCGCGTGCATTTCTGAGAGGGAGCTGACCCACTAACGTAGTGTAGAATTACTAGCTTCCAAAACACACACGCATATATATAGCTGTTTCTGAACATGTGCAAGCTTTTGCATGACATCAAAAACCGGAAGGCTCAAAAAAATTTAACCTCCCGATATGTTAGTAATACGAAAACTCCATTCTTAGATCTAGACCGTTCTATTTTTTAGAAATTGAAGTAACATGACCTTAAAATGTCAGAAAAAAATCACTTTGGAAATAGTCAATGGATGGTTGTTTTAATTGCACTACACGATTAAATGTACTACGAGTCATCTTGATTGTATAAATGATCAAATCTTCAAAAAAGAACTGCCATGGAAATATCATTTGGAAATAGATTAAACTACGCTTCATAGTAAGGGGATGTTTCGTTTGCTGAATACACAAATTCAGGAAATATCCAAGATGGAACAATTATTCTCACCGAATTGTAGATGAATTCATTATTTAGATATCAAGACATGCAAATACCGTCTTCCTGCATTAGGAAGGAAGTAAACCAGACAATTGAATATAACTTCTGTTACATGAAACACAACTTCCGTTACATGAAACACAGCTGGTAGCATATGCTCGGTCTATGCAAACATTTATTTATTGCATTCAAGGATGATGTGGTACCTCTCATGATTATCTCTCAAATGCTGCATTTGCAAATAGAGTTGTTATGACTGCAATTCCAAGAGGTATTTGGAGCTCTTTTTGCATATAGAAATTTCATTAGAAGAGCAAAATACATCAAGCAATGAAAGTTGGGTTTTGTAAGATAAGCATTTACTATGTAGCATTTATTCAAATTGTCAATGAAGTGTTTTTTTTTAACACACCAAGAGTCCATTCTCAACAATAGTGCCTCTATCATCTTTCTCCTTTACAGTGTGTTTGGGAACATTTGTGGGGAGGGAGAGAAAAATTTGAGGGGAAGAAAAATGGAGGAGAGTAAAATGAAAGGAAAGTTAATTTTTCCTTCCTTTGTTTGGATGGACAAAAAGTAGAGGAAGGAAAAGTTTAAAAACAATTTTTTATTTGTTTATGGATATATGTATAATTACTATTTTCTCCTTGGTATTCTCAAATGATGCTTTAATATTAACTTTTTGAGGGGTGGTGGGGTAAATTCACTCAAATTTCTCTCATCTCTCTCCATTTTCCTCCCACATTTGGGAGGAAAATTTTTTGGTGGGACCCACCTACTTTTTCCTCTCAAATTTTCCTCCTCCATGTTCTCTCCCCCTTTCCAAACACCATCATTTAAAATTTTCCTCTCACTTTCCCCTCAACTTTTTCTTTCCTCCCACTTTCCACCCTTCCCAAACAGTACCTTAGGGACTCGATTCTTTGTTACTGTTGTCTATCTACTTAACTAGAGTAAGAAACCTATGTCCTTTTTTTTGTTGATTTTGCATATTATTGGTAAAGTGCAAGGATCATAACACCTATTATAATTCTATGTTTTTTAATCATGATGCATCGCGAGGAATTTTTTTATTTAATATTATTAGTAACTTTTTATGTAGCCCGATGTCATGGATAATGACATGTAATTTTGTCAGGTCATGATAATTATGGCTCTACATACAAAACTAGGTATTACTACACTTTAGTGACAATTTTACATCATTCAATATTAATTATGGGATTTGGCATCTAGAATAAAATCTTGCAAAGTCATCTAGATATAAATATATTGTTATTTTATATGTAATGTTTAATGTATGGAAGAATTTGATACATGCTGCTATATAGTATTGTCAAATGTTTTCTTTCACTATATTATGTAACTAAGATATACGCCAGACTTACTATTTTTTGGGTATATTGGTAGCACCTTTATAATTATTGTTTTCATAATTTACCATAAAAAATAGCGTTGACTTATTTTAATGGTAAAATTCATAAACAACATTTATTGGTGTGCCAGAGTGGACAAGTTGTGCATCGGTTCAAATTGCATTTCTTACTAATATGCAAACTAAATTATCTTTTTTGAAAACATAATCATTAGAAATATTTCAAAAAAATGAAAAATATATTAACGATGACGGTACTACAAATTTATTCTTGAATTATCTTATCAATAACATGATCCATGTAATATTTTTTCTCCAAGTCAGAAACATTAGAGATTGTGACTTGTTAGGAAAGGCTCAAACATGCTAAGGATGAAGGTAAGTAGTACAAACTTCTTCGTTTTGTTATTATAAACTTAAATGTTTGTAAATCTTATTTTCCAAATTTTTGGACAAAAATGGATGTCAATGAGATTATATGACTATCTTAAAATAATGTGCAAATTGACATTTCTTCTGAAGTGCTATTGCTAGGCCGAAATCAAGAAGTACAAAATTGCTCCGATCATATGGAAATATAATTTTTCACATTTACAATTCACATATTTTGTTCATTTTTATATTCTTAAATTTAATTGGACAAATATATTGTTGAAATTTATGAGCCAATTATCTTGGTTTATATATATGGTTCTGCATATTGTTGTATTAAAGTTATATTCTCCCCATGTTAGTTTTGCATGTTTGAACCTTAGTTGATCATATTAGAATTTCTTCTCAGACAAAGAAACTACAATATTGTTCGGTCACAATACTTGGAATATGTTAGGCAAGCATAGGTTTGCATATAGAATGTGACATTATAAATTTTTTTTGACACATTCAAACAATTTAGTCAAAAAAATTTAGTTTATTGATATTGCAAATCCCTATAAATCTAAGTTTTTAAAGTAGAGATTAGTTTGACTACAAGCCGATATGGCCCTTCTTTCAGCCGAATGTAAATGACCTTAAGCGCCACGGTATTTAAGTATCTTCGGACCACCGCTAGCTGGGAACCGGCCCCTACAGCTAACCAAAGTTGATCAAAACTTGATAAACTAAAGATTTATTAAGGTCAATTAGCAAAAAATACTTAAACTATTATTCTAGTATTTTAAACTGTCATTTTTTTAAACATAACTTGTAAAGATAAATCTTTAGAACCAAGCGAAAAGTTATTGTATCTTATTTTAAGATGTGACAGAGTCAGATAAATTTTTGGCTCACTATCAGAGGGCATATATCAGCAACTAGTGGAATTACACATCTTGATTCTAATGACAGAGTATGATCTAGAAGTATCCCAAACATCTAGCTTAATCAAACCAAAAAATTCATAAAGAAATGGAATACAATTGGTTTCATAGAATTTTAAGTGTTTTTTTCGAGTCAATATATGACATTTTCTTCGAATATAAAAACACTAAAGATCAGTAAGATCCAGTGTAAAGTTTCACCTATGGAACAACTTAGATATTCATAAGAATAGGTCCATGTGACAACTATTAGAGCTAAGAGTATTTGAAATGATATATTTAAACATAGCTTGTGCTAAAGATGAATGGCTCAGATATCTTACTATGTATATATCAAATAGATCCAAGTCCAAATTTCACTGTTGCTATGACTTCATGATGTATTGAAACTGAACAGATCAAGCATCTTATTATGTATATACATAATCTACATATTTCTGTACCTGTTATTTTTATAAATTATGCTAAAAGATTGCTAAAGCATGATCTTGTGAATTTTAAGATGAACAAGTACATGCAACTGCGTTTCAAGACATTAAAAGAACCTAAAAGACAAAAATGTGGTTCTTAACTATAAAAGTCATAAAAGAACTTTGCAGATCTCTTGACGAAGAGTATGTTTACTCTTGACGAAGAGTCTGTTTTGAAAATTAACCCTAGTATCATCGAGAGAGATGAGGTTAAGCCCATAAGTAAGTCACCAGCAGAGACAACCCAACCGAGCCTGACTGGAGATCCCAAGAAACCGGTTCAATGGATAGAAACAAGCTGGACTTGTGTTACTATTATGGAACACTAACCTTTAAGATTAAAATTTTCTTAAAATAATGCCCAAGTTGCTGTACGATGATGTACAATGATACTCCATCCCTACGGTGACAGTATTTCAGTGTGATTTGGTTAGAATGAGTTTTAAAACTCTTAACAGGTCCAAGCATAATTATGCAGGGTTAACTCCATTCACCAACCCTTTAAGGACTTACCTATGTGAGAGGTCGTGAAGGCCGCGACTATGAGACATAACAATTCCAAACAACTCTCATGAATAAGAAAAAAAATGCACTTGGCCAATCAAAAGCGTCACCAGATAGACCCATGAACCTCTAGCATATTATGTGTGTTATTTTCTGAATCTGTTTCAAGAAGTCTAATTCAAGGCATAGTCCATCAAGAAGTTCTTCAGATAAAGACAATAGACACGAAGTGAGGTTCAATGTTGTAGTCCATCTCATCTATATATAATATATAATTGCCCATAAATTCTTCATCTTTACTCCTTTGAATATTGTTATATTTGGTTTCGGAACTTGGTTTTATTTTATTTTTTTGTTGGGGGGGGGGGGGGGGGGATTTTTGTTATTATATTACAAAAAAACCAAATTTCAAATACCATTAATTACTAATTTATGGTTTTGTTTTTATTTGGGTGTTAAATCCTATAACCTTCCTATTCATTTCTATTTTATCACACAATTCATCTACCATTTTATGGCTCTTAAATGGCTAGGTTTATTAACCATTAAATCCCATTTCATTGTATATATATGTGTGTGTGTGTGTGTGTGTGTCCATTGGTTGTGTGTAGGAAATGAAAAGAAGAAGAAGAAGAAAAAGTCCAAAACTTTCTCTCTTCTAATTTTTTTTCGTCTTTCATTTCCTCCTGGAAACTTTCTTGATTATTCATCTTCTCCCTCTGGACAAGAGCTAAGTTCGGATCTTTCTTCCGAATTTATGTGCAACGACGGAAAGTTAGTAGGAAGAGTGTTTTAAGGATTCGAGAACAAGTCTCCATATAGACCTCAAATAATATCTTAGGATAATACTTTGTGCATAACTTCCCCGTAGACGGCGTAACTCTAACATTTTTGTTATTTTATATGTTGTGGGGTAATTTGTCTAACATCATGAGTATTACAGGAACTACCCCTATTTCGAAAATAGTTACATTGACAACCCCTCTGCTTTATAATTTTAATAAAACATAGGGGTGGTTAGTGTTATAAGTTTCTACAGAAAATATAAACCATGGGGATGGTCTGTGTAATTAGTTTCAAAGTAAGGGTGGTTTCTGTAATAAGTGTAAAACATAGGGATAGTTAACGTAAATTGTCCTATATAGCCATTTCTGAGCATGTGCAAGCTTTTGCACATGGCATCAAAAATAGTAAGACCATAAATTTTTTAACCTCCATATATATTACTAATAAAAAATCTTCATTTTTAGATTTAGACTGTCCTATTTTTTAGAAATTACAGTAACATAGCCTTAAAATGTCAGAAAGAGCCCACTTTTTAGATTGATTAAAAAATTAGTATTTTTATAGGATCCTTAGAATGTAGAAAGGGCCATATATATCTCTACTAATATAAGTTGACTTGAAAATGCTTCAAAATTGAGTCGTCTAAGCCGTTTGTAAATATTCCATTAATTATTTTTTTAAAAATTGACTAATTATTTAACTACATAATATGATTTATTTATAACTAAATAACTCTAACTCAAGTGGTTAATGTCAGAGGTATTTTTCTTGGTTATCTAGATTCAACTCCTAGAAACGATAGTGTTTATATTATAAATTTATATTAAAAAATTAATAATTTATTTTACGTACATGTACGTTACTAGTATTTATATTTGGGAGGATTTATGAAATGCCCAAAAACTAAAAAAGTTTTATGTAAAATCCACCGCTAAAAAAACTTTCATGGCGTGCCCAGAATTAGAGAAACTTATCCAAAGCGGGTTCCAAATGACCATTTTGCCCTTCCTTTTAATTTATTGAAAACACCCACGAAACTGCTCTTAAAAAAACGTTTCGATACTTCATCTTCTTCCATACGCTGCTCACTTTCGAATCTAGGTTTTCTCCTCAAAAATCTTCAAAAACTCGTCGGAAAATTTCGGAAAGACCGGGACAAACGGCAAAAGTGCTAAAACGGAGGTCCAAACATCATTTTTTTGCGATTCTAAAATTTCGGAAGGCCATCTAACGATAAAATTGTTACTTTCAGTCTCCTCGACGATACGCTCATTTTGCAACAAACGGGACCTCGTTTCGACCTCCCAGTCAAAAGTTATGGCTCTCCAAAGTTTCAGCTGACCATAAAATGCAGGAGAATGGTCATTCTCCGTGTTAGAACACGAAAAATGTTAATTTCGTATGAGGGTGGTCATTCTCCGTGTTAGTAACACGAAGAATATCATTCTCCGTCTTAATTTACACGGAGAATGACATTCTTCGTGTTACTAACACGGAGAATGGCATTCTCCGTCTTAATTTACACGGAGAATGACCATTCTCCGTGCTAAATTACACGGAGAATGACTATTCTCCGTCTTAATTTACACGGAGAATGCCGTTCTCCGTGTAGTTTATCACGGAGAATGGTCATTCCAGTGTTAAAACACAGGAGAATGACCATTCTCCGTGTTAGAAACACGGAGAATGCCATTCTCCGTGTTAAATAAAACGGAGAATGTTATTCTCCGTGTTAAATAAAACGGAGAATAGCATTCTCCGTGTAATTTAGCACGGAGAATAGTTATTTCAGTGTTAAAACGCAGGAGAATGGCATTCTCCGTTTTAAATAAAACAGAGAATGACGTTCTCCGTGTTAAATAAAACGAAGAATGGTCATTCTCCGTGTAATTTAGCACGGAGAATGGTCATTTCAGTGTTAAAACACAGGAGAATGGCCATTCTCCGTGTTAGAAACACGGAGAATGTCATTCTCCGTTTTAAATAAAACGGAGAATGGCATTCTCCGTGTTAATTTACACGGAGAATGGTCATTCTCCGTGTTAAATAAAACGGAGAATGGTCATTCTCCGTGTAATTTAGCACGGAGAATGGTCATTTCAGTGTTAAAACGCAGGAGAATGTCATTCTCCGTTTTAAATAAAACGGAGAATGGTATTCTCCGTGTTAATTTACACGAAGAATGGTCATTTCCAGTGTTAAAACGTAGGAGAATGGCCATTCTCCGTGTAATTTAGTTTTTTTAGGAATAAAGAGTTTCGTTCTTCTTTCAAAGCGATGATAATTCTTATGGAAAAGAAGAAGAAAGATCTTCTCTCCACAATTGACATCGATGAAGATGATGATGATGGTGATGATGATGACGATCGATGATCTGAGTTCGACCGAAGAAAAGCACACCGAACTATGAACGATCTTTGCGATCTCTGCTGAAGATGAGAGCAATGGAATTCAAATTTTTCGTGAAGAAGAAGAAGACGAAAATTGCAATTCAGATCTGAGTTTTTTGAATTCAAATACATATAGATGACCAATTCGTGCGGAGGGGTAGTTTCGGTATTATAAAAATAGCAGTTTCCAGCGGGTGGCATCTAAAAGGGAATCTTGGAATATTTAACGTGAAAATACTTAATTCTGGACATTTCATAAAACTCATCCAGCGGGTGGGCATTTCATAAAAGCTCATCCCGAAATTGGGTTTCTCAGCAATTTCCAGTTTATATTTTGTGTGTTTTGAGCAATATGCGCTTTATTCATAACAGCACAACTTAGAGGTGATTGGCTTGCCCTTGCTTTTCCGACAAGGGAAGTATCAACAATATCTTTTCGAATGATAATAGTTACAAAAGTTGAACTGATATGGTATAAAATTCAATACAAAAATGCTATTTAGCTTCCAAAAAATTTGGGTGATACCATCTTCCATTATATGGTATATGACATAGCTGATGACATGTGATATGACAAAATTAAATATTAGATATTAAAATTAAAATTAAAATTAAAATTAACATTAAAATTAAAATTAAAATTAATATCAAAATAACATAAATATTAATATTAACATTAATTAACATTAATATTAATTTAAACATTAACATTAAAAATTAATATTAAATTAAAATTAGCATTAGTATTAATATTAACATTAACAATATTTTTTTTGGGTAATTAACTTTTTAGGTCAAAACATGACATGTCAGCTGCCATGTCAATTGCCATATCATAAGTCACATAATGAGAGATGACATCACTCAATTTTTTTTGGAGACAAATAGCATAATTGAATTCAATACGGTAAATTCATCTTTCAGCAGCAGAGCTTCCATTCTTAGCTTCTACCATTAGTAACCAATCAATTGAATATAGCAACAAAAGGTGTTGAAGAGAACAATGTAAAATGATGTTATAAAAAAAGAGGAGTCTGCTGTGTATATATTATTAAGCCAAGATAAAACTAAATAGAGATATATAATTAGAGGCAGAGACGGAGCATAAGCTGGATTGTTCCGGACTGCAGTTCGAACTTGAAAACAAATAAATACTAGGAGGTACCAGTACATTATTATATATAAGTCTTAGCATAATTGATTGAGTCATTGGGTGTTTATATAGAATAATCATAGTTCGATTCCTATAGGAGTCGGTTGTGTAATTTTTGTAGATTTTTTATTTTTTGAGTTATCAGATGATTTATTTTCCAATTGGCCCGCTCCTAAATTTTTTTTTTTGGCTCCGCCCTTGATTAGAAGTCAGTAGAGTGAATCTTTTTTATTTATTTGGTTTTGACGGAATCGAAATAAAGCTAAATAAATCAAAATTCTAAAAATTAAAAAAATGGAATCAAATCGAAATTAGACGTAACCGAATCCGAACCGAATAATTAATTAGGTTTATTCGGTTGGCTATTTCAATTGTTAATGGATCGGACCCAAAGTTGAGATCATTGTTAAATTATATTTTAAATTATAAATTATATACCCACATTTGTTGTATTTCAAAGTTAGCTTCCAAAATTGGACTACTTGCTAAATTATCCAGATTAGAGAGTTGTTGTTTTTAAAATATGCACAAAATATATACATCTTTAATCATAATTTTTTTTACAGAATTAAAGATATTTAGATAATTGTTTAAGTTTTATTCGATTTTCGGTTTTGGACCAAAATCGATAAGAAATTTTAGTATTTTTAAAATCAAAACGAACCGAACTTCTTTCTGTCAAGTCAGGATCTTAAGAGAGAAATATTATCTAGCTGAAAATGGCAGAACCACATTGTGGGCTGGGGTGGACACCAGTCCACCGATTTGTTTTCCACGTGTGTGTGTGTGTGTGTGTGTGTGTGTGTGTCTATATATATATATATATATATATATATATATATATATATATATATATATATATATATATATATATATATATATATATATATAGGAAGCGGATCAAAAGCCCCCCTTAGAAAGTCCCCCAAAAACCCCCCCTCACTCTAATCCGTAATTTAATGTTAATATTAATGTTAATATTAATGTTAATGTTAATATTAATGTTAATATTAACATTAAATACTAAAATTAACATTAAACTTAACATTAAAATTAATATTAACATTAACATTAACATTAACATTAATATTAACATAAACATTAACATTAATATAAAAATTTTTTTTAAAAAAATTAATATTAACATTAACATTAATATTAACATTAATATTAATATTAACATTAATATTACGAATTAGAGTGAGGGGGTTTTTGGGGGGCTTTCTAAGGGGGGCTTTTGATCCGCTCCCATATATATATATATATATATATATATATATATATATATATATATATATATATATATATATATATATATATATATATATATTGGCCAGTCCGGGCATCCTCCTGGAGCAGGCTGGAGTTTCCGCATCCCCCCAACACCCCCCGCCCCCCCCCCCCGGGCGCCCCAGGGCAGCCTCCTTGGCGCGTATGCGCCTCCGTCTGCCTCACCGTCCCCCCCCGGTTCGAAGGCTCCCCTTATGCGCCTAACGCCCCAGGCCCGACCTATGCGCCCATATGCGCCTCCTTTACGCCGCCCAGCTCCTTCCCCCTCCGGCCTGGCGCTACCGTTGGAGCAGGCGCAAGAGCTGCACCTCCTCCTCTGCCAGCACCTCCTCATCTGCTCTCCTCCATCGGCGCCGTTTCCCTCCCTTCGGTTCAGGGCTCGGCTTCCCCCACCGAGGCTCCCCCCCTCCCCGATCCCCCCAGGGTCGCGTGCTCTAGTTCCCCTCCTATCCTTCCTTCCTCCCTTCCCCTTCAGCCCGGGCAGTTCCTCCCCGCCTCGGTCAAGGCGCCTTCTCAGCCGGCATCCTACGCTGATGCCTTGCGCCCGGACCGCAAGACAGCCCAGACCCCCCCTCACGTGGGTATTGAGCTCTCCGACATCGTCTTCTTGGACCCCACCGATGGTCAGGCCATCCGGATCCCCTTCTCTTCTGAAGAGATCTCCTCCCTCTCCCACAGCTTCGCGATGACCTTCGTCCTGAAGTTCCAGTCAGGCTGCCCGAAGATCGCTTCAGTTCAAGAGGCCATCGCCGGAGGGGGGCTCACCTCAGCTTTCAAGGTCGCACCGCTGGACCCCAAACATGTTCCTTCACCTTTCATCGGACCATGACTTCTCCACAGTGCAGGCCAAAGGCTCCACCTCCATAGGCAACTAGAGCGTCAAGATCGCCAAATGGTCCCCTTCCTTCAATCCTAAAGTCGACTCGACCATTATATCAACTTGGATCATCCTTCCCAACCTTCCCCTCGTATGTTTCGCACCGGCAGCACTCAAAAGGATTGCGAGCTCTTTCGGGACACTCGTAGCAATCGTGGAGGAAACCCGCACCCTCTCCAAAGGAAACTACGTAAAGATATGCGTGGAACTCGATTTTCAACAGAACCGTCTGAACTAGTCCAGCTTGATCTCGGAGACAGAATGCATTCACAGGTGCTAGTGTATGACAACAACATCATTTTTTGTAGGCATTGCCAGCTGAGAGGACACCTAACTAGGTTCTGCTACAAAGCCCACCCAGAGCTCAAGAGGCCTACCCAACGTAAGAATCACTCCTTCAAGCCGGCCCAAGCCGCTCCATCAGCCCCCACTCTCCCTCGTCCCAACTCCCACCCCCAACTTTCTGACAGCACGAACACCAACTGCACCAGCATGAGCCCCTCTATCAACCATAAAATCGTGCCATACGAATCGAAGACCATTCCTCTCTACAACTCGTTCGACATCCTCTACATCGTAGACGCAAAGCCTCACCCGTCAACTGAGTACGATACTTTTGCGAACATCACCTCGGGAGGAGAGAGAGCGGTATCAGAGGCCACCGGCTCGCAACCCCCCTCGAGCAGAAGAACCCATCAAATGCAGTACCTCAGAAGATATCCTGGCTATCCTCGGAGCGGACGCTGCAGACAGATTCCAACAAGCCAAGGAAGCAGGTCTCCTAGACCTAACCAACCCTCTCTACGCCCTGCATGAAACAGAGATAAAAGATACTACTCAGACGGAGAGTTCAGAACTCATTATCCAAGAACAGAGCAAGAAAACTGTAGGCTTCTCTATAGCTACTACGACAGCTCCCAAAATACCCCATAACAAAAAGAGAAAAAAATGCCAAAAAGGCTACGGCCATGACCACAAGATCGGCTGTGAAGCTCCACAACCCTCCCTCCCCCTCTTCCCCAATGCTTAACATCCTTTCGTGGAATGTTCGTGGGATTGCCAACAAACCCACCATGAACAGACTTATCAGCCTTAAGAAACTCTACCGGATCGACATCTTGATCATCATAGAACCCAAAGTTCCTAAAAAGAAACTCAAAGCATTCCAACTTCAACTCAGATTCCCATCCGCGATCGCCGGATGCAACGATATCTGGATCTTCTTCACAGCCGATGTCAAATTTGACTCCGTCCAAGACTTCAGACAAGCTCTTTCCTGCTAGCTAGAACACCCCATTTTTCAGCACCGATCCTTGCTTTCGGCGGTGTATGGCAGTTGTGACATCATCGAACGCAAGACGCTATGGGACACTCTCACGAACATCCATCACCACCTCAACAACCTTCCGTGGATATGTGTTGGCGACATCAACACCATCTCTAGCAGAGACGAGAAATCCGGTCCCCTCCGTCAGCTATGACAGATTTCAACACCTTCATTTTTAATGCACACTTGTTCCCTATCCCATTTTTCGGCCACGCATTCACTTGGTGTAACATGCAGGAAGGAGCTAGGCGTCAGTACTCTCATCTCGATCGTGCTCTGGTTAACCAGCGATGGGCGGACTTGGGTCTCATCTCCAACCTTTCCCACCTGAATACCACAGAATCGGATCACTCTCCTCTTCTTATCGAGGTTAGCAGTAATCACCTCCACATCAAGAAAGCCTTCCGGTTCCTGGAATTCTGGAGCCTCCACTGTAACACCCAGTTTTCCAGATGAGGATAATTTTAAAATTTTGTAATTATAATTATTATTTATTGATTATTATTTCATATTATAATTTTTGGTGATTTTTAATCATTTTAAACTATTTAAAATTATGACTTATGATTTTGACATTTTACTATTGTTTGGTTTTAACTTCGAGGAATTTCTCACCCCCAGTTTTCAGGAACAGGGGTATTTTTGTCATTTTATATTTTTGAAATATTTTTGAAATTTATTTTATTATTTATGATATTGTTTTGGGATTATTTGAGTCGGGTTCAAATTTCAGCTCAATCCGACTTGAAACGGGGACCCGGGGGTAGTATTGACTTTAGTGGACCCACACACTAGTTAGGCATGGCCCACATGATATTAATTTTAGTCCACATGATATTAATTTTAGTTAGAGGTTAGACTAATTATTATGGATAAGGTTAGTGTGATTAGAGACTTTAGAATGACTAATTTAGCCCCAACCAATTAGCCCTTTCCTAATACTAATAGAATAGGTTAGTGGGGGCATTTTGGACCTTACCATAATAGGGCAAATAGCCCCATATGGCCAGCCACTTTGGGAGAGGATAGGCTCAAGTTCATTTCATTTTTCTCATCCACACTCTCTCTTGTTCTTTCCCAAATTTCTAGAGAGCAATCCCTAGCAATTTCTCTACCAAATCCTTCCATTTCGCCACCAAATCTTCTTCTTTCCTTCTCCATTCTAGCCAAGGAGGAAGCTACCCAAGTTTGGAAAGATTCGGAGCTCGTTCGTGTCCTTTTGGAATCTCTACGTGTCGGTGTCGCTCCGGAAAGGCTTTTTTTCGATTCGATCTACCGGGAGGTATAAATCCCTTCTCCTTTTCATTTCCTATTTTGAACCCATAGGAATGACCCCCATGGTTATATCTCCATTTGTGTCCATTTCGTGTCCATTTGGAGGTCATAGGAGTGTCCTTTGTGTTGTGGTTGTGTCCATGTGGGAAAATCCCAAATTTGGACACACTATGTGTTGTTGTTATGTATGAATGAATTATTACATGTTTAATCTCATATTTTTGTATTAGAGATGTGTTCTATAGTGTCTCATATATATATATTAGTGTAGAGAGTGAGTTCTTGATATATTATGTTATATACTTGTGTTCTTTTGTCTCAAACTACCCAAATTCGTCATAATTTTTATCCACGTTTTTATTAACCAAAGTAACTTAGAAATGTCATAACTTTTAGCTTAAAACTCCGATTTATCTCCCGTTTTTTTTAAAAGAACCGTATCGAAGTTAGATTTCCAAATATATATTTTAATAAGCCAAATTCTTTTTGTAACTTTCTGTAGAATTATTTGAGTGTCAGCTGTATGAAAGATGAACGTGTTTCGGTATTTTCGCGATTCCGGGAGCTTCCGGACACGAAAATGCGGTCCGTTTAAAGTTTCGGAAAGCTAACACGAAGAGCTACAATATACTTTAATCCTAGAATTTAATGAATGCCCAATTGGTACAGTATTGGTTTTAAGTAGAAGAGTGACTATACGATATATGCATTTTGTGTAACCTATGAGCCTATGTAGTATGGATATTAAATGAATATAGAGTACGTAATGCATGATATGTTAGATGAATAAAATGATATATATATGATATATATTCTCTTTATATTAATTTATATATATGGTTGAATGCAAGCATGTAGGAATGCTATTAATATAATGCATATAAGCAATGCATGAATGAAAGAATGATATGTATACATGAAAGTATATAATGAATGCTAGATATGAATGCAAGATATATATGTAATGATATATATGAATGCATAATGTATAAATATTGTAATGCAATATATAATGATAACGTGTATGGTAATGTAGAGTATATGATGCAAGCATGAATGAATGGAGGAAATACATGTATATAGGTAATATAGAATGTAATATATGAAAGGAATGAATGATAATATATAACATGATACGTAAGGTAATGTAAGGTATGAAATATATGATGTGTGTATGTTTGTATGTCTCTATGTTAATGTATGAAATGATATGAATATGCAATGTATGCATATGTATAAAACATGTAGGTAATGCATAGATGCATGAATGAAATGAATGTTTGCAATATGTTAATATAAATACAAGTATCTAATATGCATGAATGTAAGTATAATATAATACAAGTATACATGTATTTATCATGTAAATGTAATATACATGATATGTATGTATGCATGTATACAAGGTAAGTATGTATGTATGTATTTCTATAAACTGAGTTAACCTATAACCTTTTACACACATGCATTCATACACCCTTTGACATCATGTATCCCATGTCACATACACCTACCTATCACTAAATTTTAGAACATTAACACATATCCTTTCACACACATGCCAAACACACACATACTCACTTACTCTTTTACCTCTCTTTCTCTCTCTCTCTCTCTCTCTCTATATATATATATATATATATATATATTTTAATATATATATATATATATATATATATATATATATATATATAATATATATATATATAATATATATATATTTTAATATATATATATATATATATATATATATATATATATATATATATATATATATATATATATATATATGTATGTATGTGCCTATATATATAGCTTTCCTATATATATCTATGTATATGAATAAGTGAATGTGAATAATATATATACATTATATGACTAAGTTTGTGTGCCTTGTTAGCTTATGGTTTAGTTTTGTGCTTGGTTTAGCAAGTGACTTAGGCTATGAGTTAGTAGCTATCTTGGATACTTGATTTGCATATACTTAGTTTGTTTAGACCTAGAATAACTTGTTTGACCTAATTTAGACTTGTTAGACCTAGTTTGACCATAGTTGACCTAGGTTTGACTTTCAGGGTTGACCAAGTTGACCAAGAGTTGACTTTGGTCTAGATTGACCTAGAATCATGTAGAATGCATAGTAGAACTTTATATTGTCATTTTGGACTTGTTGTGACTTGTGCTGTTCTGATTAGGAGCCAGACACCTCTCATCGAACAGTATATTTACTTTGGACATTCAGACATCAGGCGAGTACATTCTCTGATAGTTCTCTCATTTACTTGTCAATTACTGTACTTCAGTTCTAGTTAGCTGTATGCGATTCTCTGTTACAACACGTGTGGATATTTCTGGATTTATGTATACGACACACTTTTATTTTCTGGCCTCTATTACTGGTATCATCTCTATTACTGGAATCATTTAACTGGAATCATTTACTGGTATCATTATATTTTGGTTGGACTCATCTTGAATCATTGTGTCAGAATTCTGGATTCACTTGCTGGGAGGGGAAATACTAGAGTGAGACATGTAGACATACCCCAATCTGGAATCTCCCTACTGGAATCTACTGGAAGCATAACCATCTCTCGCCTGATAAGTGAGGGATGTGCCTGATTACCCACAGCCGTTTACATGTCGATCTCGGTATTTTAAAACACACTATTAGTATAGGCTGGACTCACCCTGGAATCATTGATCACAATAACTGGAATCGTCCCTTACTGGATTCATCTTGTATTAGATTCATCCTGTACTGGACTTACATTGGAGTTACACTGGTCTACATTTTTTGTCTGGACTTTATATCATATTACCCTGGTTCAGCTAGTTCTATTTTTACAGTCTTCATTGCTATGATTCTTCTCTTGTTTAGTATTTACTTTCCTTGCACTTTATCTCTCTTTCTTACCATCACCTGAATATAAACTGCCATTTTCATCAATATAACTGTCTATAACTGCTGTATAGTTCTCTATCATTTACTTGGGTTTTCTAGATGAGATTGTGCTCGTTTCTGTCCTGACTGGACCTGTTGATAAATTTTACAGATAGCCTGGAGGTTGCCTGCTAGCCTAGAGGAGACACAGTAGAGGTTGTATAGTTAGTTATTTCAGTTGTATTGAGTTGTATTTATTCTATGGATTACTGTATTGAGCTTTGAGATATTTTCTGGGTTTGTGTATCTTAGACACTTAGACTTCTATCTGCTGTATCTCTTTTGGATTTTATGTTTTACCTATCTTTTATCTTGCTCTACCTTAGTTGTGATTGAGACTGTATCTGCTATGTCACCTCCATTCGGAGAGTATATACTGTACAGGTACCTTTATATTGTTAGATGTTTGACCTAGGACAGCGTTCTACCGCCGACACTACGGCGTAGGCTGGACGTACCCACGTCTCGTGCCCTTACTCTAGGGTGCGGGTCGTGACATCCACCCCTAATTCAAAAACATTGTTGCCACAGCGTAGAACTCGGCCGATGATCCAGACCCCATCGCTCGTGTAGCAGCTAAACTAAAAGCGACCAAGGGAGCTCTAGCGACTTGGAGCAGGAACGCCTTCGGCAACATTTTTCAAGCTATTAAGTTGGCGGAGGATGACGTCACACGGGCGAAGATTCTGTTCGCCACGGACAGGTCGCAGAAGAACCGCGCCACCCTACATCTCACCAAAGCTCTTCTCAAGTCCAGGCTGAAGATAGAAACAAAATTCTGGAAGCAGAAAGCTAGGCTGGCTTGGGATGCAGAAGGAGACAGAAACTCGAGCTTCTTTCACTCCTGTGTTAGAGGCCGTAGACAACAGCTGAGCCTGCACCAAATCGCTGATGACACCGGTCGCATAGACACTGACCATCAGAGCATTCAGTCGACCGCCACTCATTTATACTCCAAACTATTCTCCAAAGACATAATCTACAAGGATGAGGAGTTCCTCGCCAAGATCCCCCACATGATCAACAACGAAGAGAACGAGCAACTTCTTATCCCCCCCTCCGCAGAGGAAGTCAAGGTCGCCGTTTGGGCTCTGGACGAACACAGCACCCCAGGCCCAGACAGTTTTTCCGGTGTCTTCTTCCGCACATGTTGGGACATCGTCGAACACGACATCCATGAGGCCGCCATAGCCTTTTTTTAAGGAGCAAGGTACCCCAAATCCATCTCTCGAGCCAACCTTATCCTCATCCCCAAAAAAGACAACCCGGACACGTTCAAGGACTTCTGTCCCATCAGCCTATGCACCTTTACAAATAAAATTATCTCGAAGATGATCGCGACCCGCATGTCCGCGCTTCTCCCTAAAATCATTTTCGAAGAGCAAAATGGCTTCGTAACGGGTAGGAACATCACCGACAACATTCTATTAGCTCAGGAGATGATCACTTGCATGAAATTCCCCTCCAAGGGGAAAATGTGGCTATCAAGCTTGACATGGAGAAAGCCTACGACCGTTTAGACTGGCAATTCATGATCTGGGTGCTTAGGGCATTCGACTTCTCGGAAGCGTGGATAGACGTTCTCTTCAGATCCATCAACAACTCCTGGTTCTCCACCATCATCAACGGACAAACCGAGGGCTTTTTCAAAGCAAGTCGCGGGGTCAGGCGGGGAGACCCTCTGTCATCAACCATCTTCATCATCGTGGCCGAAGCTCTTAGCAGAAATCTCAACAGCTTAGCCAAAATGCCTGGATTCCACCATTTACACTCTACCACCGGCTGCCCATTAATCACTCATCTGGCCTACGTTAACGACATCCTCATCTTCTCAGCAGGCGACATCGGGTCGGTGGAGGCGGTCCATAGAACGCTAGAGAGATACACCAGATACTCCGGACAGCGGGTGAACCCTAGTAAGAGTGTCATTTACACCCATCATAAAGCTGACAGGGCCCACTCCGCAATCCTCTCCAATCTGACATCCTTTTCCACCACTTATCCACCGTTCACTTATCTCGGCTGCCCACTGGTGTATGGCAAATCTAACTCAGGCATCTTCGATGGCCTAGTCAGCAAAATTAGGAGAAAAATTGAGGGTTGGCACAACGCTACCCTATCCCCGGGAGGCAAGATGATCCTGATCAAACATGTTCTCTCCTCCATCCCCATATACACCCTGGCCGTTTGCTTTCCATCGAATAAGGTATTATCCTCCCTCGAATCCCTTTTCTCCAACTTCTTCTGGGGTTACAACGGCGGTAAAGACAAGCACCACTGGGCCAGATGGGACTGCATGGCCAAACCAACTAGCGAAGGAGGGCTGGGATTCAACAGACTTGCGCACATTGTTGATGCTTGCTCCATGAAGTTGTGGTGGAAGCTTCATACTGAAAACTCGATCTGGTCGTGATTCATGAAGGCTAGGTATTTTCGGCATTCCCATCCTACGACGGCTGCAGCCAACAGCAGATCTTCAGCCAATTGGTGCCGCATTCACATCGTTCGGAACCTCGCGGAACCCTTGATGGCCACTGATGATTCAGGAACGCTGTGGTGGTCCCTGAACCACGGTGGAGAATTCACATTAGCTTCTGCCAGATCTGCGACGAGAGGAGCCGGAGAGCCCAACCCCTTCCTCGCCCCATACTGGCAGTCTACCATCCCCAACAAATGGTCCATCCTCATCTGGAGAGCGCAGTGCAAAAAAATCCCCACCGACGATGCGCTCACCTCCATCGGTTATAGCCTTGCGTCGAGATGCCACTGTTGCCCCTCCCCGAAAGCAGAAACTGCAGAACACGTTCTGCACTCCGGTGAGCTCGCTAACCAGCTTTGGTCTAACCTCTCCATCAGATGGCGTTTGCACCAACAGGCTAGGGGCCTCGACGATCTCCTCGCCAACTGGAGAAACTCCAACAGGCACCAGATCGTCGCAGCCGCCGGCATTTGGGTTTTATGGAAAAATAGAAACAAGCACAGATACGAAGGCCGCTTATACAACTCCACACAACTGTATAGAGAAGTCTGCAGACAGGTTCTCAAGGTCACCAATCGTCGCTCTCCCGTCCAGGGCAGGCACCAGAGGTTACCACCTTAACCACGGGCCATGAGTTTTTTGGTACGGCTCATTGCGCGCCCACCGGCTCTGACCAGATTTCCTGTTTTGTTGTCTTTTCGTACGAATCGCGCTTTCCTGTATAGGCTTCGGCATTTTGCGCCTTATGCATCAATATATATATATATATATATATATATATATATATATATATATATTTTATATATATATATATATATATATATATATATATATATATATATATATATATATATATATATACTAGCATATGTGCACGTGCCTTGCACGTATTTTAGTATTTCTTAATTAGTTTAGGAAGACTCTTTTGGAAGACCAAAGGGTAGTCTTCCTAATTACTAAGTTGTCCTTATCAAAATTAATGAACTATTTTTAAATAGTATAAGTATGTAAGGGTATTTTCGGAATTCAAAAGTTTCACCATCTAAGTTTGCATCCCCAAGCATCCCCCCTATTTACACCGTTGGATGGTGCTTTAAGTCATCTAATCTTAACCGTTGATTTTTCAAAAGTGAGGGGATGCGGATCCCTCCTCTCTCTCTCTATATATATATATATATATATATATATATATATATATATATAGAGGAGGGATCCGCATCCCCTCACTTTTTGCATCCCCAAGCATCCCCCCTATTTACACCGTTGGATGGTGCTTTAAGTCATCTAATCTTAACCGTTGATTTTTCAATGGTTAAGATTAGATGACTTAAAATACATCCAACGGATGTGAACATGGGGATGCATGGGGATGCAAAAAGTGTGGGGATGCCTATCCTTCCTCATATATATATATATATATATATATATATATATATATATATATATATATATATATATATATATATATATATATATATATATAAAAGTCGATCCTAGTCCATCCCATTCCACCATAGTTCGAATTTCTGGTTCCTCCATTGACATGGTCAACAGGATTCATATTCTCTATAATTAAATTCTAATTCCTGGAAAATTAAATTCGCATGTTTAGTGAATATTTAAATATTTCCGAAAGTTTATACTAAAAATATAAATAAAATTTTAATAATAATTATATATATTTAATAGTTGTTAGTCATTTTGTTTGTGACCTAAACTTGCTTAGATTGAGACTCCGAAAAGCATACATGAGTTTTGCTAATGTTACTCTCTATCCCAAATTTTCCAGCTTTTCAAAAAATTCTCATCAACCAACAAAGTCTAGTAAGAATACCAAAGAACAAGAACTAGGAAACCCAAGATTATTACTACAGAGAAATAGCAACCAAACCTAGGATCGGACCGCCGCTGGTCCTGGCGGCGGCGACGGCCGGTCTCTGGGCGGCCATATGGGAGGAGAGGGCCTCCATGAGCCGGAGAGGGACCGTCTTCCGAGAATCGAGGATCTTCTCCGCCATCTCCTTCACTTCCCTCTCCAACTCCTCGATCTTCGCTTCTTCTTCTTCTCCGTCTTCGTTGATTTCTGATGGCTCTCTCTTTTCTGGGGTTAGGGTTTCGCTCTGCTCCCCCCCTCCCCCCCTCCCCGCCATTTTCTCTCTGCTAGAATCTGGAGCGAGAAAGTCCAGAGGTCTACGCTAAACTGCGTCGGGGAGTTTTAATACGTTGAGATATGCAAGTATGGCCTATAGCACTTGAAAAGTTTCAAAGTTATTATATGAGTGGCTGCGATATTAAATTTAGTGCAGTCATGTCTGGGTGGTGTAGTTGGTCATCACGTTAGTCTCACACACTAAAGGTCCCCGGTTCGAACCCGGGCTTAGACACTTATTTTGCATTTTTTTTCTCTATTGGCTATTCTCATAATTTTCTCCTATGCTAATTCCGTGGGGAAGAGAATCCAAATAAAAATGGGCATTTTTCAACTTTTTTTGGGTTCACTATTATTACTTAGTAAATTCACACGTGTTGTACGTTAAATAAAGTTTTTTTCTTATAATAATTTTTCTTATGATATTAATGTAAAATTATTTTACTATCTAAATATATTTAAATTAAGATATTATATATATGTTTATATTTTAATTACAATTTGTTATATATTTGATTATATTTTAGTATAATTTGTTTTTGATACATTTCTACTTTTTATAAAGAATCTTCGAAATGGTTAGCCGTATAAACATATATCCTCACGTAATTAAAAAATAATTAAATAAATAAATAAAATTAATTGTTTAATTACATAAAATTGTCTAATTATGAACAAATACTTGTTCTAACTCATTTGGTTAATGTGGTAGGTATTCTTCTAAGTTGTATGTGTTCAAATCCTTGGAATGTTATTTATATAACAAATTAATTAATGTTTTCAACATTTTTTTGCATAATATTAATTTTTATATTTTAATTACAATTTGTTATATATTTGATTATATTTTAGTATAATTTGTTATTGATACATTTCTACTTTTTATAAAGAGTCTTGGAAATGGTTAGCCGTATAAACATATATCCTCACGTAATTAATTAATAAATAAATAAAATTAATTTTTTAATTACATAAAATTGTCTAATTATGAACAAATACTTGTTCTAACTCATTTGGTTAATGTGGTAGGTATTCTTCTTAGTTGTATGTGTTCAAATCCTTGTAATGTTATTTATATAACAAATTAATTGTTTTCAACATTCTTTTGCATAATATTAATTTTTATATTTTAATTACAATTTGTTATATATTTGATTATATTTTAGTATAATTTGTTATTGATACATTTCTACTTTTTATAAAGAGTCTTGGAAATGGTTAGCCGTATAAACATATATCCTCACGTAATTAATTAATAAATAAATAAAATTAATTGTTTAATTACATAAAATTGTCTAATTATGAACAAATACTTGTTCTAACTCATTTGGTTAATGTGGTAGGTATTCTTCTTAGTTGTATGTGTTCAAATCCTTGTAATGTTATTTATATAACAAATTAATTGTTGTATGGTCATCACGTTAGTCTCACACACTAAAGGTCCCCGGTTCGAACCCGGGCTCAGATCCTTGTAATTAATTGTATTCTTCTTAGTTGTATGTGTTCAAATCCTTGTAATGTTATTTATATAACAAATTAATTGTTTTCAACATTTTTTTGCATAATATTAATTTTTTAAAAATAATTAATTGATGATATTTATACGGCTTAGACTGCTCAATCTTGAACCGTTTTGAAGTCCCATTATATTAGTAAAGATAATGGATGTATGTTCATTAAGAATTTAGGTTTAGTTTGGATTGTAGTTGGAAAATGGGCATTTCCTCAATCCTCTACTTCAACATACACTTCTTGTTGTGGAAACGTCTACTTGAATTGAATGAAAATGTCAATATTGATGTCTCATTTGGTTTGCAAAATCAGGACCTTGGTAAAGGAAAATTATTTCTTGTGTAGAAAAAAAATGATTTCCAAGAAAAAGAAACATAGAGAGGAAATGGTTTTCTCCCATTCACCCTATGAATTCACTTTTCACCATTTTCAGATTTTGTGGCTCTTTGATTTGATGAGTTATTTGCAGGACATTGTAGTTTCTATACACTACCATCACACAAGTATACCTTGTCCTATATACAGTTTATTTTACATGCATACTTTTCTTTATTTATGTTTGTACATGTCTCTTTGTTATGTACTTATTGCTTTGCCATATTTTATTTCCATGTTTTAACATATCACATGTCTTTTATTTTCTTTGAATATGTACTTTCATAGTTGTTCATGTCAGTGCCTTGTTACGTACCGTGACTTGTTCTATACACTCGATCTTTAGTATGCACCGTACTGCGATAGAGACTTTACGTAGGACTTGCTCCTGAGATCCTTATCGTTTTTAGTAGTACCTGGCTATTGACCAATCTCGGTCGTTATACGCACCGTGCTACGATAGAGACTTTATATAAATAGTTAGCACGTTCTGTGTTGCTTTCTATGGGACCGTTAGCTTGCATCACACTGCGGTTTTACTCGACATTACCTTGTAGCAGTGTTCTAAAAATCGGCCTAGGCGCCCGCCTAGGCACCCGCCTAGGCGCCGGCCCACAGCACCGAAAACCCATAGGCGGTGGGCTAGGCGGCGAGGCGGGCCCTAGGCGCTCCTAGGTGGGCCTAGGCGGGTCCTAGGCGCCCTTAGGCGGCCTTTTTTTTTTTTTTTTTGATTTTTTGATTTTGTTTATTCACTACTAAAATCTGCTCATTTGGCAACGTAAATTTAGCGACGGACGATTAACGTCGCTAAATTGTGCACATTAGCGACGTTTGATTGAAACGTCACTAATAGTCACTACTAGCGACAAAAATAGCGACGTGACAACGACGTATATTAATTACATGAGATAGTCATCGCGAAACGTCGCTAATAGCGACTAGTTTAACGACGGTAGTATGAACGTCGCTAAATTCTAATTATATTCTTCCCAACGATTCATTTCCCCCCATTTACTCTGTCACTCTCTTTCCTCCCCCCTCCGGCGCTCTTACTCTCTCCGGCGCTCTCACTCTCTCTGGCGACTCTCCTCCCTCTCCGATACGTGACTCCCCTCCCTCTCCCTCTCTCTCTCTCTCCGGCTGTTTTGGTTGTTGGTGGTTGGGGGGGTGCGGGTGGCTCGGAGGGAGGGGCAGGGGGCATGCGGGTGGTTGGAGGGTGAGTGGGGGTGGCTGGGGGATAGGGCAGGGGGGTGAGGGCGGCTGGAAGAGGGAGCTAGGGTTAGGGTTAGGGGTGGGTATGTGTGGGTAGGGGAGGAGGGGAGCAGTGGGGGTAGGGGCGGCTGGGGTAGGGGAGCAGGGGGGTGGGGGCTGCTGGAGGAGGGGAGCAGGGGGTGGGGGCTGCTGGGGGAGGGGAGCAGGGGGGTGGGGGGTGTTTCACTTAACAAAATGCCAAAAATTGGCTTTTGAAAGAAAATGAGAAAAAGTACAAAAGTACAAGTAGATTCTGGGAAGTATTGCTATGGAAGTCTGATGTGAGAGCAATCACTTTGTTCCTTGGACCATACGATGATGATCAAGAGAACTGCTTGGAAAAGAACAACTGGAAGAACTAAGTCACAAGAAAGGTATCGACGAAATTGGCACTGATGGCACAGTCGAATGCTTTCCTGCTTTGCTTCACTCTGTTCTTGAGAAAAAGTTGAAAATAACTGCTCTGGAAAATCACTTTGCTTTGAAAATCTCTGGGCTCCGATCTATGTGATCTGTTATGTGTGATGTGTTGTCTTTGATGTTTAAAAAATAAGTCTATTTATAGACTAGACCCTCTGTACGTAAAAAGCAACATAATTGGGTCTCTACGCAAGTAACTGCCACCCACGATTGAAAATCGACCTCTATGCGTGATGACACGTGTCCCATATAGAGTTGTGGTCTCTACGCATAGTGACACGTGTCCCACAACTTTAACAATATGGAGAGAGCACGTACACACGTTCCTCGATAAGTGTAGCATGAAAGTCACGTATGTAGACCACGTTCTCACATAGCCAGAAAATATTGAGCGTAAAATAATCCAAAACAAACTTCCTGCATAGAACGGCTAAAAAGTAGCCTTGAGCGTATAGCTAGCTCAAATAAACTCTACGCACACAAAAGTAGCTGAGATAGCCTTGAGCGTAAAAACTCAAATAACTTTCATGCGTAAAGGAAGCGGTCTCTTGAGCGTAAAGTAGCCCATCTGCACACTAAACGACAAGCGTTGGGTTCGGTGCAAAAATTTTCTTGGCTTCTGTGCAATGTTCTGTCAGAAAATTATTCTGTCAGAGCAGTATCACGCGCATTAAATGCGGTCTGGACAACCTATCTCTCGCATAAAGTCTGAGAATGCTCTCGCGTAGAGTTTGAGGATGGCTCTTGCGTATAGGAGCTTGCGTAGAGTTAGACTCTGTTTGATCTCTGCGTAGAGTCTTTAAATGGGTCTGACTTTGCGTAAAGCTCTCAACTTCTTTGACTTGGTCTATGAAATTTATTTATGCTTCTACAAGACCCCCTTCAAAGTTTTCAAAATTTTCCAATATTTAAAATACTTTGAACAGAAGCGTAAAATCCGAGATATCCAACAGTCATCTCAGAAGCGTAAAATTCGGGATACCCAACAGTCACCTTAGAAGCGTAAAATTCGGGATACCCAACAGTCATCTCAGAATTTGAACCGATTTCAAAATTTTCTATAAATAGAGCTTCTCTAGTAGAGAGAGAACTTTACTCATCTCTTGCAATCTCATTTTCTTTACTCTTGTCTCCGAAATCCTAATTCAAACAAATGGCACCAAAGAGCAAGACCACCGTCGGTGCTAAGGGCAAGAAGTCTGGTGTTGCTTCGTTGAGGACTGAGCGTACGGAGACCACCGTCGCATCATCGGAGGCAACCCAAAGGACCAACCCCTCTGTAGCTCCGGCCATGATAGGTAGAACCCTATCTAGTTTGGCCATGGGTTCGTCGGAGAAGAAGAGGAACCGAACAAAAACCCCAAATTTCACGCCCATGTTTATACGTGTCAGCGTAGAATAAAAACCACCAAATACGCCCACGTCTATACGTGTCAGCATAAAATAGAAACAACAGAATACGCCCACGTCTATACGTGTCAGCGTAAAATAGAAACAACAAAGTACGCCCACGTCTATACGTGCCAGCGTAAAATGTTAAGCATTTAAATACGTCCACGTCTATATGTGCCAGCGTAAAGTTAAAAATACGCAAGTCACCCACATTCATACGTGTCAGCGTAAAGCAATTCAAAAGACCATATGTTTTCATGCGTACAACTTTTACTCTTTTGAAAAGAGAAAAAGTACGCGTAAAAAACTTTTAGTCATACACTGCATCAACTTAGAGTATTTTCTAATTTTTTGAAACAAAGAATGAAAAATATTCAAAATCCTTAACGCACAAATTTTCACTTGCGTAAAAAAAGCTCTTGCGTAGAGATGAACCAACTTAGGATATTTTTTAATCTTTTTGAAACAAAGAATGAATTTTTTTAAATATTTACGCACAAACACTTACATGCGTAGAAACATTTACGTAGATATGTATAGAGATCAATTCTGAATTTTACTAACTTAATTTCTTTTTTGTTGATATTATTTTTGCAGTGGACTTGCAGATTCATCCTCTCTGGAGTCTTTGGTTCCCCAACTGGTATCTTGGGTTCCAACTATTTGGAGAATCTGTCTTATGTTGAGTTCCCACAAACTGACAAACAGACCCTGAAGAGAGACAACAACTGATAGCTACTCAGGGAGACAGAATGCTGCTGTCATTGATAAATGGAGAATTACTGGTGTCGCTAGATGGCCAGCAATTTTTGAAGCCTACTTTTATGTTTTGGGATGCTATCCCCTGTCTTCGTTTGTTCACGCCACCCACCCAAGATAGATGATCTGGAACCTGACTTCCAACAGTCATGGTAGACCAGAAAAAAAAAAATCATATTTAAGAGAGATGGGTCCAACCAAATGATCTACCATACCAGTACTCCCAGCGGTGGTGTCATTCCTTTCTCCTATTTACTGCTTGGATTCACACCAAGCGGAGATTCAGCTTTGATCCAACCAGTGCAGATACCAATATTCATAAACAAGTTTATGAATGCCTCAGTGCTATATCCCCAAGTCAACCCTAGGCTTCCAGGGTGGATGACCCCTCATAATAAGAACTGGATTCAACTCAGTGCTTGGGTCCTGAAGAACTTTGAAGGGGAACTGCGAGCCATTGGGCTGTTTGAAGCAGTAGCCTCCACAAGTCAAGGCATACCAATGAACAATAACCTGTTCTTAGCTTTGATGGAGTTGTATATCAGCTCAACAGAAACTTTTGCAACCCCAATAGGCGAAATGAGTTTTGTACTACCTGAGATGCAATTCATTTCCAAGCTGCCAATGGGGGAAGCTCCATACGAAGAATACGTTCCCTCCAACCAGGAACTAGAAAAAATTAGCAAGAAAAATCCTGGTTTAGTCAAAGTATATCAAGAATTGATGTGCCATTATCTGATTTGCACCACTATATATGAAAGTGGGTCGCATTTGGCATACACCAATAAAGGGACAACCTATCTATTCTACCATAAGAATAGAATATCCAAGGATGACAAGGAAAGATTCCAAGACAACAAGGCTCAATCCATCAACCCTTGTTCAATAATTCCTTCGGATTTGATCCATGGTTGGATGATCAAAGTCTCCGGACAAGTATCTAAGCACCAAGACTGGGGAATTTCCTCCGGGGACTGAAGTATTGAGCTATCTGAAGCATGGCAGTCGAAAGATCTCAAAGAAAGTCTTGCTGACGGGATTTCTTTCTCTGTGGCTGCGAAGATGGGTCATACCAGGGACTGGTACAGTTGACAGAATTCACCGGAACGTACTATGGCCAGCAGTACGTGTCACTCCCGTTTTCTGTTATACGTATTTTCGTATGCGTATACGAGATTTCTGGCATTTATTAGGTGGACCGTAGTTAGGCTTGTTTTGCTTAGCCTAGTCTTGGTTTAATCTGGACTTGGTTTATTAATCGGTTCGGTTTAATTTGACTTGGTTTGGCTTGGTTTGAGATGGAGAGGGTTGATATATAACCCAACTCCTTCTCTCTCTCTTCATTCACTTTTTCATTTATTTTCTTCATCTTCTTCATTTACTCCTCCCACCTACCAAGTCCTAGGCAAGTGCAACTTACTTCATAATGGATCTTAAGTTTTATTGTTCCATCCTCTTCCTTACTTGATTTTAAGCCACTTTAGAACTTGACATTTTTTATTTTGGTGGATGGATTCATGTAGATCTAAGTGTGTATTATTTTTGGTTTTCTTGGGTTTTGATCTATTAAACTTCATTATTTTCATGTTTTGATTGTTCCATGTTGTAGAAAATTTGATTTTACCCAAATTAGACCTTTGAAAAGTTAGATTTCGACTTATTTTGAGAAAGTTATGGCCAAAAGCATTTTTTGGCCATTTTTATGTTCATCAGTCCTGATTTTGGCAGGAACGATGAATAGTGCCACAGCCGCATGGATGAATAGTGCCACAGCCGTATGGATGAATAGTGTCGTAGAATGCCGTATAGGGCCTATTTTGGCTGTTTTTGGCTGTTTTAAGTCCTATTTGGCTGAATTGTGGCCGGAATTTCCCCCACCTTTCAACATGAAAGTTGTAGCTTTTTTTCTTGGCTTCAAGAATATGTTATTAGCTATTTTATGCAAGTTTCTCTCATTCATGATAATGTAAGGATATAACACGATAATGGCCTGTTAAGGCGCACTCTTAGCCAGTAACAAGTAACAAGTAACATGACATGATAGTGGCCCATCGTGGCACACTCTTGATAAATAAACCTAACATGATAATCTTGATATGCTGTTATGACGGCTATCTTGACTTGCTAAGTAATTCTTGTCTCTTGTCTTGACACCGTGGATGTTTGTGCTTGTATAAGCTACATGTCTCGTCTTGCATCATGTCTAGGACATGATGTAGTGCCCCGCTCCGCGAAGGCACTAGATAAACAGAAAGATCGGATTGCTGGCTCTGCAACAGAAGACGATTAATCTGGGTGAGTGGACGAAGTCTCATTTGCTGATTCGCTTACGCCTTAAGAATCTGAGTTTTTGATTGAATGCTTTTGTTTATAACAAGATGGTAAATCATTGAGTATGCTTTAAGAGAATTCACATGTTGCCTCGCTAAGATTTGAATGTTGCCTTGATAAAGAGAACCATGCCATGCTAAGAACAAGAAAAGAAATAATCAGCATGCTAATAAGAAGACTCGTTGCCTGCTAATAAGAACTGAAATGATGCTTGTCATGCTTGATAGGATAAGAGAAAACAAATGAATCGAATTGAATGCTTGATCATTGCTTGCTGCTTGTATGCTTAAGAATTATAGACATGTACAGACGGACTTGTACATGTTGACCTGAATAAAAGTAAGGCACGAATTGAACGTGTCGTATATCTGCAAAGGCATGAAAAGAATATGTCGTACATCTGATCTGAAATCTGTTTCATCTGATAGAATCCTACTAGAGCATGCATATGGTCTCGGACAACTCGTGCACGAGTAAAATTTGTCTCTCGGGTGGTATCTGGGGGCGCCTGGAACCACTCGGCCTAGGAGAGATTATGAGCACACTGGGTGCAAGGACCCATGTTAAAAGTGTAGCCGTTATCTGTGTCCTTAGCGACGAGCTGAACCCAAGAGCGTCACAGCGGCTAATCATGGGTTTCCCATGGACCATCATATAGATAGGTGTGGATTGGTGCAAAGCTGAACCGGAGAGTCACAGCTGCCAATCGGTCTGCATGTGTCTATCATATGTTTTGCTAAGAGCTAACGATGCAGAGACGAACAGGGAATGACAATATTGGTTTTATAATGTTATGCTAATCCTTGTCTTGTGCAGGGATGGACGGTCGGCTATGGTAAGAGTCACTGAAAAGTAATATACATGTGTTGCTTAAGTTCTGATATAAATGCTTGCAGAGATTAATCTGTTACCAAGAAATGCTATGTTCCACTAAGAGAAAGGATGTAATATCATGCTTGTAATCTGACCCTAAGTTTGTCTTGAACAAGAGAAAAGAATGCTAAAGTTGTTGTCCCAAATGAAATGAATATGCTCATGAAACACGCTGCGCACTACACATGAAAGGAATAGTCATCGTGCTAGAATTGAATAGTCCCTTGTATGCTTGAAATAATATGAACTGTGGCTTTTCAAAGATGTGTTTTCAAAAGATATGTAAACTGACTCTGTATGCATGGAATGAATCTAGGTAAAACTAGCAAGATCACATCACAAGAAACGTTTTCTCACTAAATGAACAGTGATCGTTTCAGACAAATGTAGCTCTTTGTTCACACATTCACCAGTATGCTGATATACTGACCCATCATCAGTCTGCATGCAGGTGCACCATGCATCGAGAAGGATAGCCCGAAGCGATAGCCCGTGCCTCATCCTCAGGAGCCAGAAATCAGAAGAGATGCCAAGAGATGACATCTGTGCAAGAGTTTGGTTTTGTATATAAAGGGATGTAATGTATGGGAACGGGATCATTATAATCTGTAAAGTTCTGAGAGAATGTAATATTATATCAGAGAGAATCGAGAGCTTGTAATCTGTTCAAATGAAATCAATAAAGAGAAATGTCCCTGTTACCATGGTGTTCAATACTTGTATTCTGAAATATGTCCGCTGCTGCTTCAATTATCTGCGATACGTTCCGCTGCGTATTGTCAAACTTGTCTATCTTGTCTTGTTTCAGGTCTTGGCCTTGTGCAAGCGCAACTTAGGCTTGCACGGCATCACGCCTTAGCGAGGACGAACGGTCCCAAAGAGCCCGAAGCGAGGACGAAAAGGACTCTGCGGGATCGGGGCGTGACACATGAATTTCTAGTTACCACGGTCAAGGATTCATATTGAATCTGACTAGAATAATGACTAGATTGATCATGTAGTTTATGAAGAGATTTCCCAGTTACAGGCAGTCCCAATATCTGGGCGCTCTAATTGGACTTGTAGCCTGCCGTCGAGTAGGGCACATTTCCAGCACACAGTCATGTATTGCACCTCTAAGTCACCTAATCCAACTCTCTCAACTTGTGACCGGATAACCTGGATTAAGTCTGCATGGCTTGTGGCTGTTGGAACATCTCATTGCATCTTGCTAGTAACTAGGCTTATAATAACCCTAGTTAGTTAAAGTATCAAGCCATACTCATTGTTTGGCTGTGAATGATGAATGGCGTCCAGTCTAGTCTTATCTAAGCAAGACTGCTACATGGCTATTACTGCACATTACTGTTATGCTTTACTCTTGTCGATAATTGGTTGGAGACTAAGCTCTGTTCAGGTGAAGGGTTACAACCCCGGTCCTTGTTTGGTTTACGGATTGTAACTTGGCTACCGAAATAGTCCCTTAGTTGTCTTATCGTTTATCGTCTTGTTTTCTCTAACTTATGTCTTTTATTATCCTTTATGTCTCATGTGCTAATATGCTGTTTTAGTTCTTAAGTGAAGCCTCCTTTGTGGCACTTGCTCTTTCTAGGGTCTGATCCAGCTGGTTTTGTATGGCCAAATTTTGGAGTAGCACCCGAGGACCTTCCAGCCTTTTCAGCCAGATGGTGCACACTAGATGCAACCCTAGCAACGAGTGGATTTTATTTTGCTCTCCCACTCTATTATAAATTATTCTTTTGAGGCGCTTAGCCGCCGAGCAAGTGTTAGCTCGTGTTAAATTTACATTCCTGTTTGCCTAATGGCTGTAACATGATTGACAGATCCTAGGGTTGATCATGTATGACTTAAACTCTTGCTAGTCTTCGCATTTTATATGACTAGCTTCATGATCATCTGAATATGTAATATTCGGGACGCCTTACTTTGTATGTCTGATGATCTACCATCTTGTTACTTTTACTTGCTTGCTTGAGATTGAGACACTAGGCTTGTTCTTGACCCTAAGAGACTAATGGCTTGTAGTAAACCCTCATGCATCTAGACAGCCGTGACCGTATTGCGAGGTAGGATTTACTTCAATATACGTAGCTAGCTGTGTCTGCCCCCTGCTCTCCAGTATTCTGGTTCTGGAACGTGACAATACGTTTGGTGTTTAAGACCTGACTCAGCCTATTACCGGCAATGGTATGTCGGATAAATGCTGGTCTGCGAGCATTTGGTGATGAGCTGATCAATAATGCTACCTACCGTAAAGATTTCCCTAGGGTGGAGATGCCCTACACTTATTTAATGGGCTGGTTACTGCATCACAACTGCAGTTTATTGCCACCAGGCCCTGAAGATGATGCGGAGGTCTTCCTCCAGAAGTTCAATAAAGCTACGTGGATTGCAACTTCAGTGGCAGATACCCGAGCAGCACTAAGCTACTCTCATGGATGGAAATTTTTCTGCACACGACCACCAGTTCCAGCCGTCTGCTTCGGTGTACAATTTGAAGATGTAGGTCAAGAGAGGACGGAGATCCCTGTACCTATCTTTAATTGGCTGATATGCATCAGACCATCACATCTGATGTATAGGATTGAAGGCAACTGCATTTTCGAACCGTACCTGCCCAGTCGGTTCGCTTGTCAGTTCGGGTATGACCAACTTAACGTTGGTAATCCCTCCACTGCCTTCAACTATTATAGAAATTTAGTTGATGGTGCAAGGGCATGGAGGTATTTCAGCGCTGGATGTACCGGTGCTAAATTTCGTGTGTCAACTGCCACCAGTACAACTGAGCTACGAATGCTTCATTCGTATGCTTGTTTTTATGCCTCCATCCGTTCCTTCGTAAATGACTACAAAATGAAGGGAAGTTTTCGATAGGACAAGGAAGGAAACGCCGAGGAACCAGTTATGGTACCTTCGGACGTACCTGATGATACTGCTATTCCAGATGAATATCTGGAAGCGATCCCCATGGGAGTTGGAGAGGCACCAGCGGGAGCAATCACAATTTCTACCTCTAGGAAGCATAAATCCGACACAGCGGTTGCTCCCCGAGAGAAGAAGAAAAATGTCACTGTTAAAGGGCCTTCCAGACAGAGGGCCGCTACTCCAGAAAGCGAAAATCCTGTTGAGGAGCCTTTAAACATTGCATCTTCTTCAGCTCATCCTAGAGAAGGGTCTTCAGCATCCCAACCAGCAGCAGCAACAGAAGTTATGGGGCTCTTATCTCCCGGACGTCTCAGCACTTCGTTGCATCTCACTTCGCCACAAAAGGCGCAAGCTGTCGAAGACACCGCCACGACTCATACTAATGATCCGGAACCCATCCCCTCGGATGAACCGGCTCTTGAATTAGAGGATGATGACTGGGATATGGATTATGACGCACTCTTGTCGCGTCCTGCACCTACTCCAGGTAAATAAAAATTACACAAAATTTATACAAAAATATGTATTATAATTTTTGCATATTAACTACTTTGCTTAATTTTTGTAGGTGTCATCACTATAGCAAAGTCTGTGGCTCCTCCTCAAGAGACTACCCATGAAGAAGAAATAGAGTCTGAAGAAGAGAGTACTTCTTCAAAGAAGGATTCTGCTTCTAAAGAATGTTCTCCATCTATGGAGATACAACAAGAGCCTGTAGTAGAGGTCCACCAAGAATTGCCTTCTCTTGCTGAAGAGAGAGAAGAAAAACCGGTTGCAGAAGAACCAGCTGCAGACGAAGAACCAGCTGCAACTGAAGTACTATCAGAGCTTGAAAGGCCTGCAGTCAGCAAAGGTGATGAAGACATTGTCAACCCGTCAACCGAAGTCGGAGACGTAGTAATAGCACCCTCAATTATTACTACTAATCCGGCACAAGTTCTTGCGAAGACAGTGTCTGAACCTGAATCGGTTACAACAATCACCATTCCCACCGTAACAATCACCGTCACCGAAACTCAAGTAGTTTCAGCTCCAGAAATGGCTGGAGAAATAATCCACAAAAGTGCTGAAGATATTATCTCTGGAACTCCTGGGGATCAATTAACTATGGTAGCAACAACAACTACAGCTTTAGCTCAACTTGCTACCAAGGCAACGACAACATCCGCCCCCAGTCTTCAGAAGAAGGATTTAGCGACCTTGCCACCACACCGAGCTCCCATGCAGAAATGAATCTTTTAGTTGAGATTCATACTGAAGCTTTCTATAAAACCTTGGTGACCTTGATCAAGATGGTCCTGAAGAAGGGCTTACATTATGAAAGCTTGAAGGCTGCTATTGCTCCCACCATTGGGAATGTTGCTATGTTTAATGATGCTGAGAGAGCAGCAGCTCTGGAGAAAGTAGTAGAAGGACTTGAACAGCCTATTAAGGAATATTTAAGGCTGTCAAGTGAAACTCTCGAAAGTCTCATCCGGACCGAGTATGATGCTTATCAGCTGAATACATCACTCGGAAGACTATTTTCAAAGAATCTTTCCAGGACTACAGCAGCAAAGTTGCCAGGAAGAGAGCTTTTTTGAATGAAACTAAACCCCTACTGGAGACACATAGATAAGCCTATGAAACTTCAAACATAAGAATCTATCAACAAGATGATAGAATTCGTGAAGTTGAGGCAGAATTGGCTCGATTGAAGGCAGAGAGAGAGTGATAGAGAGAGAGAGAGAGAGAGAGAGCAGATGATTGCAATTTGAGACAAACATCTGGCACAGAGCTCAATATTGGAAGAGAAGGTCTTTGGTGCTGAAGCTACCATTAAAACCCTTGATGACGCCAATGATAAGATGATAGTTGCTTTTGCCGAACTCTCGCATCTTTGTACTGCAGAGGCTCGTCGCACCATAGCTACTACAACTGTACTGAGTTCTCGTGAGAGGCGTTTGGCAGAGCTGCAGAAAATGCTTGAAGATGTATCTGCTCCTCCTTAGGAATTTTATATCAATAAAGAATTTTGTATTCTTCCTTTCTTGTTATCAATAAAGAATTTTGTATGCTGTCTTTTTTCTTTCTTTTGCTAAAATTTTTTAAATCATGCAATGAATGAAACATTTTTTTATTTAAAATGGTTGTGAGATAGAAAACAATTATCAGAGGTAATAATATGAACATGATAAGTTTTTAAAACTCAACAAAGTAGATTATATCTATCCAGAGGTAATGTGAACATGATAGATAACAAATCTTATTTTTTTTAGAGTATACAATACTATCAGAGGTAATATGAACATAATAGATCGTAATGACTCAAAGAAAATAGATTAATATCTATTCAGAGATAATATATACATGATAAATGAATAAAGAAAAGAAGTAGATTTAATATTTATTCAGAGGTAATGAAGACATGATAAATAATAAATCTTTTTCTTTCTGAAATCTGCTGGTAAGACAGAAAATTAAAATTCTCTTTTAGGAGAATAAATAAATTATCAGCTTAACCAAACCTTGGTAGCTGGGGAACAAAGAAGAAATTCAAACGTAAATTTTTTCAAGAATTTACCATTAATTGGCATCATGAGCAAATCTCCATTAGGTTTAGACAACCTATAAGCACCATTGGAGAATACGGTTTCGACTACATAAGGACCTTTCCATTTAGCTTGGAACTTACCTTTACTCTTATGAGTCATAACCATAGGACTTTAGACAGCTAAAACTAGCTCACCGACTTTGAATACCCTCTCTTTAACTTTACGGTTGAAAGCTCGAGATATGCGGGCTTGATATAGCTCGATGTGCTATTGTGCTTGAAGACGCTTCTCGTCCAAACCTTTAAGTTCTTGGAGTCTCAATCGATCATTATTCTCTGTAGTTAGCTCATTAGCAATGGCTATTCTAAGAGACGGAATCTGGATTTCCAGTGGAAGAACATCCTCACATCCGTAAACCAATAAAAATGGTGTAAAACCAGTTGGAGTTCTGACTGTTGTTCGATAAGCCCATAAACATTCTCTAAGTTTCTCATTCCAATCATATTTATTAGAAGAGACAAACTTTTTGAGAAGTTTAATAATTGTTTTATTGAAAGCTTTCGCTAAACCATTAGCAGCTGGATTGTAAGCTGTAGAAGCTAAGTTCTGGATCCGATTCTTGTCACAGAATCGATAAAATGCCTGACTGGTAAATTGTGGTCCATTATCATGAATTATTCTTCGGGGAATCCCGAAACGATAAATAACATGATGTTTGATGAAGCTAACCACATTAGACGTTTTTACTTCAACAAGAGGAACTGCTTCTGTCCATTTAGAAAAATAATCGGTTATAGCGAGGATAAACCGATATCCTTTGATAGAAGGGGGATTAATCGGACCAATAATATCCATGCCCCAAGCTTCGAAAGGCCAAGAAGCTGCTGTAGGATATAAGAATTCAGAGGGTTGATGAATAAAATCAGCATGAATCTGACATGCTTTACACCGTCTGGCATAATCCACAGCATCTGCTATCATGGAAGACTAATAATATTCTATTCTTCGAATACGATCCTGTAATTTTGGACCTGGTTGATGCGTACCACAAACTCCGTCATGAGCTTCACGAAGTATTTGCTTAGCCTCATTTTCCGAAAGACAATGCAATAAAAGTCCGTCATAAGAACGACGATACAACATATGCATTGAAGAATCATAATATAATCGAAATGATCGTCTTTTGATTGATGTAGCCTCTTTTAGATCATCAGGTAAAATCCTATAGACCGTATAATCAATAAATGGACTTTCCAATCTTTTTGCTGAAAATTTGATTCAGTAGCATAACTTTGTTCGATGTGCAAATTATGCTTGACACAAAATAGGTCTCGATCCAACAAAGTAATGATATTTTGTCTTCTGATTGGAACTGCTAAGTCTACAGCTAGGCTATCAAGAGCGTCAGCTTCCAAATTTTGAGAACGTGGTACGAATTCAATAAAAAATCCTTTGAATGAAAGGACCAATTCGATTACCACTTGATGATAGAGAATGAGGTCAGGATTTCTGACTTCATATGTCCCTCTGACCTGATTAACAATCAGTTGAGAGTCTCCATAAGCTTCCAAGAACTTAATGTCCAATTGTTTTGCTACTTAAAGACCAATGAACAGAGCATTATATTCTGCCACATTATTGGAACATGGTTCATTGAGAGAATAAGCATGGTATATGACCATTTTATCAGGAGAGACCAAAACGATGCCTACTCCGGAGACAATATTGCCTTAGGCCCCACCCGTGATGCTCTATCAAAGTATAGCTGCCAAATGTCATCCTTCAAAGTCATGTTACAATCTACGACTTCATCTAGGATATCCTCATATAACTTGGAAGTTTCAGGTATAGGGTGAGTTGCTAAGAAGTCAGTTAACGCTTGACCCTTCACTGATTTTTGAGGTATGTAGACCATATCATAGGGAGTAAGCAATATTGCCCAGGTGGCAAATCGGGAGTTAAGGACACTCGACTTTCTCATCAATACCCGAATAGAATTTATTCTGGATATGACATGAATAGTTTGTCCTGACACATAATGTCACGTCTTTTGAACAGCAAAAACCAAGACCGGGCATTCTTTCTCCATATGATTATACCTGTGTTCAGCCCTAACCATCATTCGACTGAGATAATAAATTGCCTGTTCATGACCTTTATTACTTTTCTGTGTAAGAAGAGCACCAAGAGAATGATCTAATGCTCGAACATACATCAAAAATGGTCTTCCCACTACTGGGGGTACTAAAACAGGTATATTTGTAAGGTATTGCTTGATGTCATTGAATGCTTTTTGACATGCTTCATCCCAAACAAATGACATACCCTTCTTCAATAAACGAGAGAAAGGTTGACATCTTCCAGAGAGATTTGATATAAATCTCCTGATATAAGCAATGCGACCTTGGGAGCCACATAGTTCTTTCAAATTACGTGGAGGACGCATTTCAAGAATTGCTTTGACTTTATCGGGATCAACATGGATACCTTAAAAAGTGATGACAAATCCTAAAAATTTACCACTGGAAACCCCTAAGAAAGACTTAGTGGGATTCATCTTTAATTGATGTCGACGCATCAACTCGAACACTATCTTCAAATATTGAATGTGATCATCCTTTAATCGACTTTTGACAACGATATCATCTACATAACATTCAACTATTTTTTGCAGATGTTCTTGAAATATTGCTCATGTCCCTTTGATATGTAGCACCGATATTCTTCAAACCAAAAGGCATAACTATGTAGCAATAAACTCCAAGGGGTGTACGAAAAGCAGTATGCTTTTCATCTCCTGGATGCATCTTAATTTGATTGTATCCTGAAAATCCGTCCATGAAAGACATGCGTTCAAAACCACATATATTTTCTATCATGACATCAGTGATCGGAAGTGAAAATTCGCCTTTTGGACAAAGGGCATTGAGATCTCAAAAATCTATGCAAACTCGGACTTTTCTATTCTTTTTCATGACAGGGACAATATTAGCGACCCAATCTGGATGTTGTTCTTCACGGACAAAACCACATGTGATTAGCTTTTTAACTTCTTCTTCAATTGCATCTATCATATCCGGTCGAAAATGCCGCTGCTGTTGTTTTACAGGTTTGGCATTAGGAAGGATATTGAGTTTATAGGTAGCTACCTTGGGATCCAGACCTGGCATATCCTCATAGCTCCATACAAAGATATCAATATATTCTTTTATCAGCTTTATTAACTCTTCTTTTTCATCTTCGGAATGGTTTTTGCTGATAAATATGGGTTTTGACGTAGTTTCGTCTCCAACATCAATCTGAACAATTTTATCTTCTGTGGGTGGCTGTCGCTGTTCAAACCGAAGCTCCTACTGAGTGTCCATTTGTTGTGCCCATGGGTCATTTTCAAATAGTTCAGACTCATCATCGGTTTGAACCATATTAATTGAAAAGACGTGCTCATATTCAACATATTGGATTCCTTCTGAATTTGAGGATTATAAAAAACTGGAAAAAAATTCTTCTTCCATATCTTCATTAAACATGTGAGATGGATCGTATCCCCAACTATGCCGAATTCGTTGATAAAACGGATCACCACATAATGGTAATCGTCTACCTTTGCCTTGATTGAGGCCTAACATAGTTTTCAAATCATATCCCATATTTTGGATAATCTTAAGAGATTGTTGACTATATTTGTCAATTCTAATTTTTTCTTTATCTTTCTCTTCGAGATTATCTGTCTGAATAATAGGGATATTTCTAGCCAAACCAAACACAATTTGACGCTTGTTTTTCTTATTAGACGGGATCACAAAATAAGATTCTTTATGACGTCTATAAGTTATACAAGCTTGTAATGATGATGCTACAGGTAGAAAATAAGGAGAAGATGTTAGGAACCTCTGAGCATAGGGTCCAACATCGACATGAGGAGGAAAAGAATTCTCTTTATGATTAATATATAAGGTTTCCTCTGTATTTATGTCATTTTTATGTTGATGACTTTGATTATCAGCAGATAAAGTCATTCTTTCAATAAATTTGACAGTCATATACTCCAAAAGAAAACTTTCATTAAAATAAAAGAATACAGAGTGATCAATATTTACATCATTGACAGACTGACTACTACGCTTGAGATTAATCATTAACGGACCATTATCCGTCTTCGACGTAGACTTGCCAAGGTTAACAACCAGTGGTTCTGGATCATTTGTACAAGAAGTACGTCCCTTGACCTTGATCGTAAGAGACTGATCACTAGCGTTGGTTTGAACTCGACTTTTGACCGGAATCCTGACAGCTTCATCAGGCGTAGCTTGAGTTTTTTTCTTTGACTTTAATCATCAAAGGTTCATCACTGACAGGTTGGGGTTGAATTTGACCTTTAACCTTAATCATCAAAGGTTGATCTTCTGATTGATCTTCTAAAACAGATTGATCTTCTGCAGGCGATCGATCTTCAGCCATATCAGATATTTTCTTCATATGCTCCTGTGTATAAAGTATTGAATCCGAGAAGTAGGCTTCAACACCTTTGAAAGGATTGAGATCTGCAAATTCAGTCTTCACAGTTCCCTGAGAATCCACATATTTGAAAGATTGGTGGAGAGTCGATGGTACAAAATTATGCTCATGTATCCATGGTCTTCCTAGGAGGATATTATAAGATACATCTGAGTTGATGACATAGAAAGTTGCCATGGTTCGAAGATCACCTATTTGAATCTTCAGACGAATCTTCTCTAATGGTTTACTCCTTTCAGAGTTGAAACCAACAATTGTTGTACTAGTGTAAGTCAACTCACTAGTAGGAATTCTCAATGGTCGTAGCATACTTTGAAGAATAATGCTAATAGAAGACCCAGGATCGATGTAAATCCTGTCAAATTCAGTCGAGTCAATGTACCCTGTGTAACACAGAGGCCTGTCGTGTCGATTATGCTTCAACAACATATCCTCTTGTGTTGAAGTAATGTTAGGAATTGATTCCATCACACTGTGGCATTGGGGACATGACACCGATATATTGTCGGGACTTTTGAGCTGAGCTAAGCATGAATCTGCTTGTAGCAATGCTTCACTCAAGGTTTCTCGACTTTCTTTAGAAAGTCGGAGCAGCTCAAAGATAGAAAGTCTAGCCGGAGTATTGGCTAACTGGGCTAGTATGTCAAATTTATAGGGTTTTATCACCCCTTGATTTGAAGCAGACTTTAGCGGGACGTCAAAGCGTACTGCCTTCTGTTTTCCTTTTTCAACCACTAATGGTTTAGAAGGTCTTGCCTCGACAGGAATAAAAGATGGCTGAGTCGGTAGTATTTCAGCGACGTCATCTGCTTATTTGGAAGTTCCCTCATAATCTTTGTGGTATTCTTTGCCAGATCTTGTACCAGCAAAAGTTTCTTCTTCAGACTCAGGAGAATGAAGTACCATATTACATGATTTAGTCTTCTTTTTCTTAGTCTTCTTCTTATGGGGATTTTTATGAGGAACCTCAAATCCCAATCCGACGGTAGATTTTTGACCTTGAATTTGTAAAGGAACTCGCATTCCTTTATCATAATTCAAGCCTTCCATTTTTTGAAAGTCATAGCCCATTTTTTATGAGATGGACTGATTGTTGACTGTACATGTGAGTGGGTAGCAGACTTTCAACGGATGGTCCAACAGATGAAGAAGGAAAAGAGACCTCTACAGTCACAAGAGTAGGGACTTTCGGGACAGGAGGTAAAATCCCTACAGGAGCTTTCTCATAGGCAGCAAAAACTTGTTGTGTCCTGTACAAAAGGACACTATTCATTGCTAACCATTGTTGATGAGTAAGCTTTAGTATAGGAGGAGCTAAACTTGGAGGGCATATGTTTAAACCCCTCAGCCTATCTTCCAAAGGAATGCCATCCCATAGATGATCCAAATCATCATGATCTGGATTAACAACATGATAAATCATATTGCATGTTTTGACTTTTTGACCTTTCTTGGATTTTGAAATTTTACTTTCATTCTCCATTTCAGGTACTAAGTCAGGGTGTATCCACATGATTTCACCATTTTTCAATGTGAGAGGCAATAGTCCTTCACTTTGTTCTCTAGCTGGCGGGAGATTTACAATCTTCATTGCCGCCTTCGGAATTAGGACTATCCCATTAGAAACTTGCTGTAGAGGAAAACCTCCAAATTGAAGAGAAATTATATTAGTTGTGACTGTATGCTCATCATTAGTTAAAGCGATGGCTTTAGCATTTATCAACTATTGAATCTTCTTCTTCAAGACATAACAAGCCTTTGTGGGATGATTTATGTATCTATGATAGATACAATACTTGGGATTATCAGTCAGATCCACCTCATTAGTTTGTTTTGGCTCTAGAATCTGGAGTTTACCACTCTTCAAGCGACATTGGAATATCCCAGGGATATCACTGTCGTCGAAAGAGTATTCTTCTTTCGGTTTGGAAGACTCCAGATTATTTTGTGTCATTTTAGGTTTTGAAAGGTTCACCACTAGGCTTTCCTTTCCTTTTCTATTGCGACTACCAGAATTATTACCTGAAGAGGTTTTCTTTCTTTTATCTTCTGAGACGAAGATCATCTCATGTTCACGAGCCAATCTACCATTGGTCTCAGCTAAAACTGATATTATAATAAACGAGGCCCAATCTGTGAATTGAGAGCTTGTAAAAACAGCGATGGTTGGTCGCATATTCATTTTGCATGTATCAATTAGTGCTGAATTTGGCATACCAGGAGGCATTTTTAAAATAGCCTGTCGGAAACGTTCAATAAATATCCGAGTATCTTTTTTCTCTTTCTATTTAATCTCTATTAAGGAGGACATATTCATGTCCATTCCTCCTTCATAGAAACGAAAGAGAAACATTGCTTTGAATTCGTCAAAAGACGATATACAATTATCGGGCATACTACGATACCAGTCGTATGCAGTACCCGTCAAACACCCAATAAAAACTCGGATGAGAAGAGCATCATTCTTCTGTAGATGCACATTCATAATATCAAAATAATTGATATATTGACTTGGAGAAGCCTTTCCATCAAATGACACCATAGATTGTGGCTTGAATTTGGGAGGAAAAGGCACATCATTCCAATGGGGAGGATAAGGTTGCTTGATCTCCAACCTCTGGAGCTGATCTTTGTGCTTAAGAACCTCAAACTGTGCTTTTAACTCACGTACTGCTTGAATAGCTTCACTAGTTTGGGAAAGCACATTTGATTGAATAGTGGCGGGCTGTACCGTAACCCCCACTGGAGGTGATACATCCTTTGGAATGAGAGGATCTGGAGATGCGAAGTTTTGATTTATAGCAGGCTCTTGACTCAGATTATTCAAAGGTATGTCAATCCCTTGACTATCTTGAGTTTGCGCTGCTACCTGCACCGGTGTTACCACTGTCGGTTGAACTGTTTGCTGAGTCATTATTATTTGATGCATATTTTGCATCATGGCAAGCATATCTTTCAGCGATTGTTCTACTGCCGAGAGACGTTGCTCTGTATTAGAAGTTGACGTCTCTGGTTCTTCTTCGATAACATAAGATTCAACCTCCCTTGAACATACAGAGGGATTGGTGTAGAGGTATGAATCAACGCTATCAGTTTTTGACTCCAAATACTGGGTACCCCCAGCCTCTGAATCTGAAGAAGGCATGCTTGAAGGTCGTTGACTTCTTGACCGAGTCTGTTGATATACTCCTTCAAAAGTGTCAAGAATTTGGTTAAACCTTTGTTGACTTGGAGTCCGGGATGAATTGCGTCTTGGACGTCGTCCTCTATTGATATGAGATGCCATATTGACTGATGCATAGGACAACTCATATTCTTGGTCATCAATTTGTTGCTGAGGTACGTTGTAGCTTAATCGGTCAAAAACTGACCGTTTGGTAGCAGAACAACAACATTTGATCACAATTTGGTGACACTCACAATGATAATTTTCTTGAGGGAGTATCACAAAAGATTTTCTGTTTTTACGCTTTTGTACAAGTAACTTGCATAAATCAGAAGAATTGGAAGATGAGATTTTTTTTTTTACATTTAGGACAGAAATTTTTAGCCCCTTGTGTAAAAAGAAGTTACTAGCTTCATTGGCAGAACCAAATTGTATATTTTTATGCGCCTGAAGTTGTGTGCGTAAATCTTGAGATTTTTGTGCACAAAGATCACCATCAGCATTGCACGTAATCTTAAGGTTTGGTACTTTGCGTAAAGCAGTATAAGAAGGTTGTTGGTGAAAAATAGAAGTTTTACCAACAATAGGAGTCTTGTTTTTACGTTGTACGCGTGTAGACAAGTTCACTTTAAATGCAAAAGCATCATTGTGAACTTGATCTACCATGTCACCGACAGGAGATTTGCCTTTACGTATAGAGCAAAAAACAAGAATATCTGCCACATCACAGACGGGAGATTTACCCTTACGCGTAGAGCACAAGACTTGAGTGTCTACCACGTCACAGACGGGAGACTGAATTTTATGCCCAGAGCGCAACACTGAAGTAGCAACTGCCTCGTCACAGACGGAAGCTCCAACGACAGGAGTGGGAAGAATTCCCTTGCCTTCAGAGACAGCAGAGAGAGCAGAGGGTGCTTTGGACTGAGGAATCCAAACTTTTTGCACCTTTCATAATTTTTGCACATTGGAGCAGCGAGCACAACCCCCAGTTCGGAGCATTTCTTCGTAAGCAGTCTGGTCGAATTGAACGACCAGAGTCTTCTTCGTTGATCCGAACGATACGTCATCGTATTGAGCAATTGCCGTCTCGTCGGAGGAGAAAGTCGTCCCCAACAGAGTCGCCATTTTGTTTCACTTAACAAAATGCCAAAAATTGGCTTTTGAAAGAAAACAAAAAAAAGTACAAAAGTACAAGTAGATTCTGGGAAGTATTGCTATGGAAGTCTGATCTGAGAGCGATCACTTTGTTCCTTGGACCACACGATTATGATGAAGAGAACTGCTTGAAAAAGAACAACTGGAAGAACTAGGTCACCAGAAAGGTATCGACGAAATTGGTACTGATGACACAGTCGAATGCTTTCCTGCTTTGCTTCACTCTGTTCTTGAGAAAAAGTTGAAGAAAAATGCTTTGGAAAATCACTTTGCTATGAAAATCTCTGGGCTCCGATCTATGTGATATGTTATGTGTGATGTGTTGTCCTTGCTGTTTAAAAAATAAGTCTATTTATAGACTAGACCTTCTGTGCATAAAAAGCAACATAATTGGGTCCCTACGCAAGTAACTGCCACCCACGATTGAAAATTGACCTCTATGCATGATGACACGTGTCCCATATAGAGTTGTGGTCTCTACGCATAGTGACACATGTCCCACAACTTCAACAATATGGGGAGAGCACGTACACACGTTCCTCGATAAGTGTGGCATGAAAGCCACGTATGCAGACCACGTTCTCACATAGCCAGAAAAGATTGAGCGTAAAATAACCTAAAACAAACTTCCTGCGTAGAACGGCTAAAAAGTAGCCTTGAGCGTATAGCTAGCTCAAATAAACTCTACGCACACAAAAGTAGCTGAGATAGCCTTGACCGTAAAAACTCAAATAACTTTCATGCGTAAAAGAAGCGGTCTCTTGAGCGTAAAGTAGCCCATCTGCACACTAAACGACAAGCGTTGGGTTCGGTACAAAAATCTTCTTGGCTTCTGTGCAATGCTCTGTCAGAAAATTATTCTGTCAAAGCAGTATCACGCGCATTAAATGCGGTCTGGACAGCCTATCTCTCGCGTAAAGTCAAGAATGCTCTCGCATAGAGTTTGAGGATGGCTCTTACATATAAGAGCTTGCATAGAGTTAATCTCTGTTTGATCTCTGCGTAGAGTCTTTAAATGGGCTTGACTTTGCGTAAAACTCTCAACTTCTTTGACTTGGTCTATGAAATTTATTTATGCTTCCACAGGGGGCGGCTGGAGGAGTGGAGCAGGGGGGTGGGGGCGGCTGGGAGAGGGGAGCAGGGCGGGTGGGGGTAACTGTGGGGAGGGGAGGGTTAGGGTTAGGGTTCGGGTTAGGGTTAGGGGTGGTGTAGGGGGGGAGGGGGGCTTGGTCAGGGGCACCGATAGTGCCAAAAAATCTGATAATTTAGTAATAATTATTTGTTTTTCGACACCAAAAAATGTGATACTCCAATTCGAAGGCACCGATAGTGCCGATATTTGTAACAAGTAGTATTGTTGGTTGGTTAATTGGTAACATGGTGATCGGGACATATAGTCCCTGCAGCTATTCGAATGGCGAGGCAGAAACTATGTAGCCGTAGATAAAGTTGACTGTCCTCCGACCCTCATCCCTCGGCAATAATGATATGATAACCTATTACTATATCTTATATAGTAGTAGATGATGTCTTAGTATTACATTATGTGAGTTCATCTTGATTCTGTTACATTCTTCAGATACTAGATACGATAAGAATATATACTACACCATATGTACAGAACATAGATGATTTATACTAATGTATGCTAGAATGAATTTTGGGTTGTGTTCTGAGCCATCCATTCTCACACTTGGCAAAAAATCAAATTTTTTGTATTTTATCTGCTTTCAAAAATATACTCAAACAATATGATGGTTCCTTTAGTTAGCTTGCTTATGTTACAATTATATTATTTGTGAATATCGATCTTACCAAATGGCACCCATGACCCGAGGAGCGGCACGTCGTTTGAGGAAAACAGTAAATGCTGAGGTGGCTCCTTCTACTGTTAAGGAGAAAGTGGCACCGGTAGCTAGTGAGACCGGGAGTTCTATTCATCCAGCACCTGCAATGGACTATATCTCTCCTGCCGTCGTCGATCCCACTTATTCGAGGTGGTTGCGTGATCGTATCACTGAGCTTTTACGTAAGCTGCGTGGTTCTCATTAGCTATTAGTACTTATTTGTATTGGAATATTTGTATTGGGTTATTTTTGTATTAGACTATTTGTATTGGACTACATATATGAATTAGTACTGTGTCAATCTCTGGATTGTATTGGACAATGACATGGTGATCAGGACATAGTCCCTGCAGCCATTCGACTGGCGAGGCAGAAACTATGTAGCCATAGATAAAGTTGACTGTCCTTCGACCCTTATCTCTCGACAATGATGATATGACAACATATCACTATATCTTATATAGTAGTAGATGATGTCTTAGTATTATATTATGTGAGTTCATCTTGATTCTGTTACATTCTTCAGATACTAGATACGATAAGAACATATACTACACCATATGTAAAGAACATAGATGATTCACACTAATGTATGCTAGAATGAATTTTGGGTTGTATTCTGAGCCATCCGTTCTCACACTTGAAACATATATGAATTAGTAGTGTGAGAGCGCCGAAGGGGGGAGGAGAGAAAGAGGGTAAAATAGGGAAAAATGAATTGGTAGGGGGAATATAATTAGAATTTAGCGACTTCATACTAACGTCGCTAAATTAGTCGCTATTAGCGACGTCATAGCGACGTTTCGCGACGACTAGCTCATGTAACTATGTAGCCGTAGATGAAGTTGACTGTCCTCCGACCCTCATCCCTCGGCAATAATGATACGACAACCTATCACTACATCTTTTAGTAGTAGATAATGTCTTAGTATTACATTATGTGGGTTCATCTTGATTCTGTTATATCCTTCAGATACTAGATTCGATAAGCACATATACTACACCATATGTACAGAACATAGATGATTTACACTAATGTATGCTAGAATGAATTTTGGGTTGTTTTCTGAACCATCCGTTCTCACACTTAAAACACATATGAATTAGTACTGTGTGTCAATCTTTATTTTTGTATTTTCGGCAAACCCAGGGATTGGATTCTGTATTTTATATTTTGGATCCTGTATTTTGGCTCCAGCTCCATTTGCATTAATCTACGATACGACATGGTGATCAGGATATAGTTCCTGCAGCAATTCGATTGGCGAGGCAGAAACTATGTAGCCGTAGATAAAGTTGATTGTCCTTCGACCCTCATCCCTCGGCAATGATGATATGACAACCTATCACTATATCTTATATAGTAGTAGATGATATCTTAGTATTACATTATGTGAGTTCATCTTGATTCTGTTACATTCTTCAGATACTAGATACGATAAGAACATATACTACACCATATGTACAGAACATAGATGATTCACACTATTGTATGCTAGAATAAATTTTGGGTTGTGTTCTGAGCCATCCGTTCTCACACTTGTAACATATATGAATTAGTACTGTGAGAGCGCCGAAGAGAGTGAGAGCGCCGGAGGGGGGAGGAGAGAGAGTGAGAGAGTAAAATGGAAGGAAATGAATTGGTGGGGGGAATATAATTAGAATTTAGCGACGTTCATACAAACGTCGCTAAATTAGTCGCTATTAGCGACGTCATAGCGACGCTTTGCAACGACTAGCTCATGTAACTATGTAGCCGTAGATGAAGTTGACTGTCCTCCGACCCTCATCTCTCGACAATGATGATACGATAACCTATCACTACATCTTTTAGTAGTAGATATTGTCTTAGTATTACATTTTGTGGGTTCATCTTGATTCTATTATATCCTTCAGATACTAGATTCGATAAGAACATATACTACACCATATGTACAGAACATAGATGATTCACACTAATGTATGATAGAATGAATTTTGGATTTTGTTCTGAGCCATCCGTTCTCACACTTGAAACACATATGAATTAGTACTGTGTGTCAATCTTTGTTTTTGTATTTTCGGCGAACCCAAGGATTAGATTCTGTATTTTGTATTTTGGATTCTGTATTTTGGCTCCAGCTCCAGCTCCATTTGCATTAATCTACGGTACGACATGGTGATCAGGACATAGTTCCTGCAGCCATTCGACTGGCGAGATAGAAACTATGTAGCCGTAGATAAAGTTGACTGTCCTTCGACCCTTATCCCTCTTGCAATGATGATCTGACAACCTATCACTATATCTTATATAGTAGTAGATGATGTCTTAGTATTACATTATGTGAGTTCATCGTGATTCTGTTACATTCTTCAGATACTAGATACGATAAGAACATATACTACACCATATGTACGGAACATAGATGATTCACACTAACGTATGCTAGAATAAATTTTGGATTGTGTCCTGAGCCATCCGTTCTCACACTTAAAACAGATAAGAATTAGTACTGTGAGAGCGCCGGAGAGAGTGAGAGCGTTGGAGGGGGGAAAGAGAGAGAGTGAGAGAGTAAAATGGGGGGAAATGAATTGGTGGGGGGAATATACTTAGAATTTAGCAACGTTCATACTAACGTCGCTAAATTAGTCGCTATTAGCGACGTCATAGCGACGTTTCACGACGACTAGCTCATGTAACTATGTAGCCGTAGATGAAGTTGACTTTCCTCCGACCCTCATCCATCGGCAATGATGATACGACAACCTATCACTATATCTTTTAGTAGTAGATAATGTCTTTGTCACGCCCCGACCCGAAATCACCTGAATCATCGTCCTCGCAGGGGGCGTGATGTCGCACGAGCCTGGAGTTACGCCCGTGCAAGGCAAGATGACAAGTTCTCAAATGGTTATCTTTTGATTCGATATTAACAACGAAAGTAAAACAGAGTATACGAAACAATTCTCTTTATTGATATTTAAAACTGAGATTACAAAGGCTTTCGATAGCCTAATAATATATGCCAGATTGGCTACAACACTCAGGTTCTCTCTTGCTCACAAAGGATTTCACTGTTCCATACATCATGCCCTCTATATCTCGATCGCATCAATCTTGTTGCAAGTCCGAGTGTCAAGCGATCGCACACTTCAACATGCTTCGGCATTCCAAGCCTCAACGCGTTCAAGCGAAGCTTTGCCGCGAGCCATTCATTCCCTGCATCCTGCATGAAGCTGGTGGGTGGTCAGTACGTTCGTCCTCGTATGTACTAATGCAAAGATCTTCTTTCCAAACCGACGTTATAGTATTTATGTTGAATCATGCAACTTAGCTTATGATCTTGCTATGTTCTCCTTAGGGTAAATTTCGTGGCATATTCGAAAGCGTAAAGCATGTTATCATATCATGCATGTTATTGAATTGAATAGACAAGCAATCAATCTCGTGTTTGTTTCGTGGCATGACTTCTTACCTAGTCGACGCACTTGCCCTTGCGTCCCTTGCACTGACGCAAGGTGAATACGTACCGTTCCTTTCCTGTCATGTTATAAGTGCATCTCTAAGCAAAATCTATATGTGTGGGACACATACATGCCTACACTTTCAACCCATCATTCCTTAGCTATATGAAGGTCTTGGCGTATCCACGTCGGAATGGACTAAAGGAGTTCCTTACTTTTTTTTCTCTCCTTTTTTTCTCGAATTTGGTTGGGTTGTCCGGCGTTTAACGGGTGGGTCACGGTCCCAACAACCGAAACGTTACCGCTGCATACCATCATTTGCGGCTTTTCCCCATCTATAAGCGAGTGCTACTCGTCTTAAGGATGTGCGCCTACAAAGATTATTCATTTCCCTCCTAGGCCAAGCGGTTCCGGGGCGCTCCGGCATTTAACCGTTTGGAGGAACACCCGTGCACGGGAGATAATCATATTTTATCTCTCGTCCATTCCATTCGACCATGCAACGCCCTTATTATTCAAACAACCAAGCATAGTCTTAAGTCCGAGACTCAGACTTTATCATCTCGTATTTCTTCCGTTAACTTTCTATGTTCTTACATTTCATACTTCGTTTCAATGTTCAATGGCATCATGCCTCAACTCAATGCTCGTCAATCGAAAGACCCGACGGTCCCGAACACCTTTCGAGGCATCATGTCATATCCGACAGTTCCGTCACATTCATGCCACAACTGTATTCTTTCGCAATGAAGCCATCTTTTATTATCTCGTGCACGTAGGCACAATTCGACTGTATTTCTCATATATCCTTCGCGTCGTGCACTTGCTGCATGTATCGAAGCCGTATTTCCATCTTATATGCCTTAGTGTTAAATGTCCGTGACTTGCGCGCTAGGGCGCTCGCCTATTGTCTTTCAATGTTCTAGCCCTTCTAACTCGTGCGTGAAGGCACGGAATGGTTCATGCACTAAGGCACTCGCCGAATACAGTTATCCCATATTCTTGCGGCTTGTGCACCTAGGCGCTCGCCTTTGCGATATCTAATGTTTCATAGCGACTCGTGCATATGATGTACGTTTTATTTCAATTGTTCTAACTAGTGTTCGACACACACTATGATTTATCTTTTGATCGGACCACGCTTGTGGCGTTGATAGGTTAACTTAGCATACAATGATATATTTGACTTAGGCACGAAGGAGTAAAAAGAAGAGTCAATCCTCCCACCTTGAGTCGATACGCCTTCATCGTTTCGCCGAGCCGATGCGGCTCGATTCCCTAACTCGTTGTACGGCCACTCTCCTGACTTAGCCATTCGAGCACTTCTTGCTTCATTGAATTATACGTCCGATTTGGCTTACCGTGCCCAAGTCTCAGCCCATCGCAAGGCGACGATTTACTTTTGCAGACCCCTTACTGAATAAGGCAGAATACCGACCTCTAATATTTTCGCGTCAACGTATAACCTGCACACGAGACCGACTAAAATCAATACTTGCATCGATTCGGACTTGCGCCTTGGTCGATTCGATTTTTTTAGAATCTTTGAGTCGATTCAACGCACTTATCCTTCGGGGTAACGCGACGCTTCACATAAATTCAACTCGATGCATTCTTTTGGACAAGGCAACTCTTCGCATCGACTTAGTTCGATGCGTTGCTCGGGACAACATAACTCTCGTATCGATTCACATCGATACATTTCATTCGGTCAATGCGACTCACTGAGTCAACGTCTCAGCGTAATGCACCGCCGGAGCAGGGAATTACGGAATATACCACTCAAAACAAGGTTCATCCTCGAACCAAAACCAACACTCCGACTAAGTGTTTTATAGATCATTTAACGATCTCGTCCCACTAATGTTGTTCAGTTTCACACTATCTCGTAAGCTTTTCATTAACATGTCAAGTCTTCCCTGCAGCTCGATTTGAATTTGTATACAACTCGATTTGGATCCGTACCTATATTCAAGGCGTCCCAAAGATATATGTATTTTGACCAATTCCAGTAGTAGCAAATTGGAACAAAGCTGACAGGTAAATTTCAATCCTATGCTTGCCATCTCGTACTCTCGATCGGACTTATCCTTAGCAACTGTTCTCGAATTTTTATCGCATACGTATATTCGATACATACGTGATTCATTCAATAAGGTTACTGCACGTGACGCGATTCAAAATCGCATTTCTCGTTTTATATGTCTCATCGGGACTATCAATTCTATGCGTCGCGTCAAGCCGTCGCGCATCCAATCACAACGAGTCTCCGCAATGCCTTGCGTTCGATGTCGCCACCCAACTATTTTCGACGTCTGGCTATGCAACTTATCTCGATACGATTTCCTTTATTGACTTGCAAATGTATCCACATTCAGGGCTACGCCCGCTAGGTTACTTACCTAGACACCGCGCTTAGATTCTCCCGACGTAACTTTAAATTGACATTATACAAAGGCCACAATCTATCCGACACAACAGTTTACATCAAGGCGACGGTGCTCAAGGCAACGATCGCCTTGACACAAAGGTCTTTACGAAGCGTCTTACATTCAATTTCCTAACGAGTAGGAATTCACTAGCCAAATTCCCAACTTATCCGTCTCGCAACATCGAATATAAGTTCGATTCACGCAAGCTCAATTGCAAGGTGGATCCGAATATAATGATATGACTCATAAGTCATTCCCTTATCGTTCTCTCTCGTGCATAGCACGATTCTCGCAATCGCCTATCCGAATTACCAAGTACGTTGGTGAATTTCTAGTTCGATCGTCGACCAACATAACCATTCGAGCATTCATCCGACGAATACTCAAAATCTAGCTACATCATTCTCGATCGAAAGCTGTTCCAACAATTTTTCGATCGCCTAGACTTATCGTCAACATGTACCATGTTATATTTATTATCGGTGCAATCTCATATACGATATCGCATGGGTCATCTTACGGTCTGCAACATTCAATTTGATTTGGCGGTCAAGTCTTCTAGGGTCAGCTGTCCCGAAGCTATGCTCGATAATTGTGGATCATTAACGAAGGACAGTTTACTACGAACCATTCTATATCTTATTTTGGAGCCAAATCACTGTTTGCAAAAACAAAAACAAAATTTGTTTTTATTCCAAACTTGTAAAAGAGTACAAAGTACAATAAATTATGGGGAAGTACAACTTTAGGAATCTGATCAGAAGACGATCACTTTATCCCTTGGACTATGTGAACTTGAAGACTGTAGCCTCTAGAGAACGCTGCAGCAATTTTGCAAGAGTTCTTGATCTCTGTCCCTCCTTCTTGATGATGATTGGAAACTCTATTTATAGAGTTCAAGAAATAACTATTTTAGCAGTTATTCTGATATGTGTGAGGCTGGCTTGCGCCATACTGGATTGCGCCAACCTTCTGTTGTGCCAACTTTAATTCAGTTGTCAATCGTGTACTAACTGTATTTAGACGCGTGGCATCATATGATTGAGATGCGCATGGTCGTGTACAGGATAGTAGACACGTCTTGAGAGATTAGTGGCATGTGCGCCACGTCATCCTGTTTTAGAATGTAAGTTGTCTCAATTTTATCAGGTTGCGCGAGCTTCAGTCAATGAGTCAAACTGCGCTTGATTTGAGCTGCACCTACACACGTGGCAGCTTCTGAGCAAAAGTCGTCCAGGTTGCGCTCAGGCATAACTAAGGATTTTGTTTGGATTGCGCCTGGGCGCAACTCACGAAGTGTACAAGACATATGTCCACCAACTTCTCTTGAGCGGCACGATTCACGGGATTCGAAGAGATTTTTCTCGTTCACTGTTGTGTCAGCCGTCAGTATTGTCAGGTAATGATGACCATTAAGTGTTAGATGCCACGTAGATTTTGGCACAAACAAGATTGGGCACAGTCTGGTATCGGGCGCAATATGATCGGTGGTGCAGTCTGTTCTCTGAGCTTCATATCAGTGGCACAACTTGATTTTTGGGGCACAAATTGATCACTGATCAGTATATTGAAGGCGCAACTTAATTTTTAGGCTCTACAAGGCCCCCTTCAAAGTTTTTAAAACTTAAAAATATTACAAAGTTTTGGAATACTTTGAATTTAGAAAAGTTTTGACTAAGTCAGGTTGCGCCGGTCTCGTGCAATCTGTTATGACCAATTTAGATGTATCATGCACGATTCGGGATAACTGTTAGGATTCTGATTTTTTGGTTATAAATAATTTTCGTTTATTCCACCGTGATTCTTTACTTTCACTTTTAATCTTCTGAGAAAATTTCTATAACTTTTGCACCCCTCTTCTCCGATCATCTTCTTGACGACATGGCCCCAAAAAGGACTGCTGCTGATAAGAGAAAGGCCATCGCCACTTCTTCAACTTGTGTTCCACCTACCCATGTGCCACAATATATGCCGCCTTCATCTCGTCGAGAGACAGCTAATCCAGCAACGGAAGGTGATTAAGGACGAGCCGATTCGATCTTGTGATTTCATCAATAATTGATTTTTGCCCCTCTTTTTAGAGTGTGGTGCATCATAAACTTTGTGCCACCCCTTCTTAGGGTGTGGTTGCTCTCTCCTTGAACAGTGTTCATTTTTTACGAATGCTGTTACGCACAGTAAAAAAATGTGGCGCAACCTGAGGTGTTGCGCAACTTGAGTTTTGCACAACATGGCATGTGGTGCAACTTAGATAATCGTACAACTCAATATATCGTGTAACTTAAGTCTCGCGTAATACATCTCGTGGCGCAACTCAGAAAATCTGTATGATTCAAGAAATCATACATCTTCGTTTCTTCTTTTGTTTCTAATTTTTTTCGTTTATGCATCTCTCTGCAGTTAATCTCAGGGAAGACCCAGACGCAGAGAAGTTTGCTTCAACATTTAATGTCCCAGAATACAGAGAGAATTTATCTCACGTCACTTTTTCTCATTACGATGGTCCTGAAGCACGAAGAAGTCTGCTCATAGATCTGGATAATCAAACCCTTTTGAACTTAATGAACGGTGAACCTCTGCAGAGCTTGGATACTACTGTCCACAAGAAACCTGCCTTTTTATTTGGAGATGCAATCAAGAAAACTTCCCAACCTAAGGCAAGAAAAGAGACGAGATATTTCTTAAAGAGAAACAACGCCATTCATTTAACAGAAATATCCAGGTCCATGGCATTATCTCAATACGCTTTTGCTAGCTATCCTATGAGGATGTCATGGGATCTGACTCCTCTCCAACAAGCAAAAGTCGGCCGAATCTATTATAAAGTGGGTCCACAGAACAAAGACCTTTTTTATAGTACTTCTGAAAAATATAGCACACACTTGAGAGGTTTAAGACTGAACTGTATTCCTCCCGAGGACTCCTCGCTGCTCCTTCCTGTCAGAGTACCCATTTTTGCAAATACATTTGCAAAAGTTGAAGGAAGATATCCAGACTGTGCTATGCGAATGACAGGCCTGGTAAACCCTGGAATGAAACGTTGGAGTAGCTTGTCCATATGGATTTTGGAGGAATTCAAAGACAAGCTCATTGATCTGGGCCTCTACAATCCCATCTGCACTACGGTATATGGCATTCATCCAAATCCTCATATGTTCTTGGCTTTGGTAGAGAGATATAACAAAAGCACTGGGACTTTTATGACACCTCATGGAAAAATGGGGTTTGCTCTTAACGAGATGGAATATATCTCTCATCTGCCGATGGGTGACAACCCATATGAAGAATATGTACCCACAAATGATGAATTAGATGCTCTAGCAAAGGAGAATCCCCAGATGATCACAATTTTCGAAGAGCTGCTGTGCCACTACAAAATCTGCTCACTCTACTACGAGAGTGCTTCTGCGGGTACTTGCTATATCACAAAATGGATGCCATATCTGTTTCTGGGTCATGTGTGGGAGGACAAGCCACTGGATAGTCAAGCCTGTACGCCTCGTTTCTTTGAACCTTTCGATAGAAGTGATATACAATTATTGATGGAGAAGCATAATCATGGGGATGTCACTCTGACTGAGGACTCGAGTCAGTTCAAGGCTGGTAACATTCTTCAAAGTTATCTTCGACATGGTTACAGACTTATGTCTCCAGAAGCCCAGTTGGCAGGCTTTCTATCTTTATGGCTACGATGCTTTGTAGTTTCGGAGGCTAGTGCAATTGACAGGTTTCATCGGGGTGTCCTGTTCGCTGCGACACGTCTTGTATTTGGATACAAGATGGATCTGCTTTCAGTCATGACCTATCACCTGAACGTAGGATTGCGTTCTTTTGTGGACACTATGCTGAAAAAAAATGATAATCGGTCGGATTTTTCCCGTACAGAAATGCCATTTACTTATTTGTTTGGATGGTTATTACTACATCATCCCTGCTTGATGGACCCGGATATGGGACCTCCTAATGGAGATTTCATTGGGCATTTTGCTAATGCTCACTGGAAATACACTGCTCTTACGGAATGTCGACTTGCCCTGAACCGTGGATCAGGATGGTTCTTTCAGTGTGTTGGGCCTCCTACAGGGTATGATGCCATGCCTCCACAGATGATGGATTTATCCAAAGAAACACTCTGTTTAAGTCCAAACATCTTTTCCTGGCTTAAAATAATCCGACCGTCCCACTTGGTTTATAGATTTGAGGAAGAACGCTATTTGGAGCCGTATTTGCCGAGTCGATTTACACGGCAATTCGGGTATGATCAACTTCATGTAGGAAATGCGACCACTTGCCTCCAAGCTACAAGCTATCTCATTGATGGGGCTAGAGCTTGGAATTATTACAATGCTCGGGGCACAAAGGCTATTTTTTCTATGACTTACAAACTTCCCTAAGGTCCGCGTATGCTATATTCATATGCAAACTTCTACACTTCAGCGAACACATTTGCTGAAAACTTCCATCCTTCACATAGCTTTGCAACTGAAAGAAGAAATAAACAAGGAAAACGCACTCTTCAGTCTTTCCGAGACGAGACGTAGAAGACAGGGACCCCGCTGATGTACCTCTGGAAGCATCGATTTTAATGAATTTTGTTGACCCGGTTCAAGATCCTTTAGATATATCTCTGAAGATGCGAAAATACAAATCCCCTGTCAAAGGTCTGAAGAAGAGAAAGACTAAGGAAATGATAGTATCTCCTCAACAGGATAATCTTTCTAATTATCCAAGGGCTCCGGAGAAGAAGAAAAGAACATCACTGGTTATCAATGAACCAGTGATCACGAGAACGACTCATTCTCAATCAAAACAGTTACTTCTCAGTTCTTCCTCTGGAGAGAAGGACATTACTCCATCTTCTATTCAGAAACAAGGGAAGATTGCAGAAGGAGGAACTTCTGTTTCCTTGATTGATCCAGAAGGTAATCGTACCGGAGCTGTTGCAGGGCCAAGTGCACCGATACTCAAAGAAGTTAGAAGAAGATTGGATATTGCTAAAGAGGAACCATCTCAAGAAGGTACTATCAAAGCTGTGAAATATTCTCTCATATTAACTTTTACCATATATATATATATATATATATATATATATATATATATATATATATTTATATATATATAAAAAAAAAAATATATATATATATATATATATATATATATATATATATATATATATATATATATATATATATATATATATATGAATCGCTTTCATATATATATATATGAATCGCTTTTCCTTGATTATTTAAATAGATGTCCATCCTTCTCCTACCATCGTGACAGTAAATGTTCCTGCCAATGTACTTGCTGCAGCAGGGATAACAGTTCCCTCTCCAACTCCTATGAGTCCAAAAGCTTCCTCTCCAAGACAAGATCTACCTCCACAAGATACTTCCCAACCTCAAATATCTACTCATTCATGAGAAGCAGTAATTGATGCATTAAATGGTTGTGATTTTGATGATGAAACTTATGATGAAGATTGGGACAACATTGCTAAAGAAAAACAAACTTTAGCGAATGTATCACCATCACAAGAAATCCCAATTGATAAAAATCCTTCGCCTGTTGAAGACGAGGAGGAGGTGGTTCATGATAAGGGACCTATCAATTTTTCTGGAGTTAATGAATCCGCAACCACTGAGCCACTCGAAGTACCTAAGGTGGCAACTGAAATGAATGAAACTCCAGTAACTATACCACCTCCGACCGAATCAGGAGCAGGGAGTAGTCAGGCCGCCATGTCTACAGAGACTCTGTCCAAACTTCAGTCTGAGACAGCTAAGATGATTAAGACTCCTCATGATGTACTCAGCCCAATAAGTTTCCCAACTATGAATGATTTGTTATTGCATCTTTAGTATTATGAGTCATAACATATGTAATTTGTAGCAGCACCCACGAGGACTGTAGCCGGGGAAGGAAGCTCTTCTCATATTAGTGCTCCAACCCTCCTGCTAAAGCTGTGAAGACTTCTTCATACATAGTAGCCACTCCAGGAGCCCTGGCGGCTAACAAATTTGTAGTGACCTCTTTCACAAAAGTCTTCTTTACGTCTCTGGAGCCTCTAGTTCATAGAGTTATGGAGAGAGAAGATGTCCCTTTCAGTACCGTTAGAACTCCCACCACATTCTTGATTGAAGGCATTCGTAGTCAAGGAGACGAAGCTCAAGCTTCATTTTTGGAACATATTTTGGATGAACTAGAGAGTTCAATTAAGGCTTACAAGGAGCTGAATGGAGGAGATATCGAGCCGCTAGTAAATGCGGAATAAGAAACCATGGTTGAAGAAGCAGAGATTAGTAAAGCTGAGTTTGAGACATTCCTGCTGACTTCCACTAGACAGTCCTCTGAGCTAGATGTTCAAATCTCTGACATAACTGTTGTTGCTGAGAGTCACAAGACTAAGGTTATAGTAGAAGAGAAAAAGGCTGCTGGTTTAAAAGCCAAAATTACTCGACTTCAGGCAGAACTCCAAAATACTGAACAGAACATAGAACAAGAAAATCAATTGTACCAATTTGCTGTTGATCAGGTGGTTATTTTGAAGGATTGAAAGAAGGAATTCGAACGTTTTCAGACTGAAGAGCTAAAACGCCGAACTTCTGCTCTACAATCTTTCAATCCTAAATCAGGACGAATTGAAGCTAGGCAGAGAGTGCTAGATTCTCGTGATGGAAGAATTCAAGTTCTGAAGAAACAAATTGCAGAACTTATCATCTATCCTTCAGAGTGAAAAAATGGACAAATGCTGTTATTTCCTCTTTTTTTCAATGTACTCTTTTTCTTCTTTTGCAGAAAAGAAATAGTAAAAATTTTATGTGGTTTTACTACTTGTTGCATATCTTGTTATAGATATAAGTAATAGAATAGAAAATATTCAGAGGTACTGGACGTGATATATTTTAAGATTTTGGAAAATAACAATATTCATTATATCTGCTCAGAGGTAATATGGACGTGGCAGAATATAAAATTTAGCAATACTGTTATTTCAATGGACAACTTTATCATGGGTAATAAGGACATGATAAGTTGCTGATATAAATAATCAAAATTCAGAGGTGTAAAGGACGTAAATTCAAATTATTTAAACAAGAGACAATAAATGTCCAATGAATGATAAATCAAAGAAAGTGAATGAACTGATGGTCACTTTTAATTTTCAAAGAAAAGATGCCGGTCTTAGATCTTGAATGTGATCTTCTTTGAGACGACTTTTGACAGCAATATCGTCAACATAGCATTCGACAGTCTTTCGCAAATGATCTCAAAAGATAGTACTCATAGCCCGCTGGTAAGTTGCACCTGCGTTCTTAAGGCCAAACAGCATGACCGTATAACAGTACACACCCCGAGGAATACGAAACGAAGTATATTTCTCATCTTCAGGATTCATCCGGATTTGATTATATCTAGAAAACCCATCTATGAAAGAAATTTGTTCGAATCCACATGTATTGTCGATCATAACATCAGTAATTGGGAGAGGGAATTCGTCTTTAGGGTAAGCATCATTGAGATCCCGAAAGTCTAAGCAAAATCGAACTTTTTCGGTCTTCTTCAGTACTGGAACGACGTTGGCTACCCAGTCAGGATGCTGTTCTTCTCTGATAAAACCGCAAGCTATAAGCTTTTTGACTTCATCATCAATTGCATCCATCATTTCAGGCTTGAATCGCCGTTGTTGTTGTTTGACCGGCTTGGCATTCGGCAAAATGTTGAGCTTGTGAGTCGTAATTTGAGAATCTAATCCCGGCATATCTTCGTAACTCTAAGCGAAGACGTCAATGTATTCATGAATAAGGTAAATTAATTCTCGTTTATCATCCTCTGGGAGATTCTTGCTAATAAAGATTGGTCGTGATACACCTTTCTCTCCAATATCGATTTGGATAAGTTGATCTTCAGTAGGTGGTTCTCGTTGTTCAAAATGAAGTTCCCACTGATTGTCCATCTTTTGTGCCGAAGGGTCCATTTCAGTAGCTTCTTCAATGTCACTTTCATCATCTTCTGAGAATTCAATGTACACCATGTTAGAAGATACTATCACCTTATGAACATGACCGATGCTGGTATCAGAATCCTATGAGATAGAATCAGAAGAGTTTGAACGTTCTTCTTCATCAGATTCAGAAGGTTCTAGAGTTAGAAGTGGTGACATATAATCTAGTCCTCATTTCGTTTTATTGTGGTATTGTTGTGATTTTCCTTTTGGAACAACAATACGAAGAGGGGTTCGCCTTCCTTTACTATTGTTGAGACCTGTTCTGAAATCATAGCCCATTTTATGGATAATAGCTTTGGATTATGGACTATAGCGTCGTAATTGTAGTCTTCCTGTATCATCTCTATTATCATTAGAGAGCATAATTTTTGGTTCTTCTCTTTTGTTGAAGAATATAGGCTTTTCATCTTTCTTTCGAGACGGTACACGACCCGATCCTAAATAATTAGGTCGAATCGGATCATGCCCAGCCTGCACCGTTGTTGAGACAGCGGCAGTAAGCTGTATCACTCATGCAGGTAAATAAACAACACAGTCTAATTGTCACAACTTTAATAATTCGAATAGTTTAAAAAAAAACTTTTACAATAAAATGAAAGATACATCTGTAATACATTGTTTTCCACAAACATCATGAATTAATAAAAGAAGAAGAAAAAATCTAGGCATCCAGCTCATCAGTCTCGAGATCATCGTCCTCTAGTTGGAATCTCAGGAAAAATACCGTAGAACAAAGCATCATCAGCGATACCTAAAATGTTAGGTCTCCAGTCAGGAGGGAGCAAAGTACAATTACGAATATCCAATAATTCAAATAATAATTTGAAATTTGCAATGTTAAACAATTTGAAATACTTTAACAATATTTTTCAACAATTCTACAATTGAAAACAATGTGATTTGAGTAGGTAACGAACTATGACCGGCTTGGGATGATTCAATTATATCCTAATGATACGGTCCGGCCTATCCTTGTGTATAGGAGGAATCAGTCGCACAATCAATGATGCAATATAGGGGTATTGGTCATAGACGCTACACTACTCCCCCAATATCCCGAGTCAATCAGATTCAATCAATGAGTCACTATTTGAACTCTAATAAAGAGTTCCACAATCAATACTCTAGGAGAGAGTTCCGTGTATCAATGTGGTTTAAAATTGCAATAGAACAATTACTAGATAAATTACCAAATAGACATAACTGCACTTGCCTTTGTTTTAGAATGACTGGATAGACGAGTCGGTACCGAGGAGGAACGTCAGGTGTAACTTCGAGTTCCTACAGTTGAGAACTCGACTTAGAACCTTGAATAACCAGACTAAGTGTGCTAGTTGCAATCTCTAGTAGTAAGTCCTAGTCAGGTTTTAGTTGTTATTAAGCTACAGCTATCGTTTACGTCGCCAACTATGTGCGTTGATTAAACCGATTAATTGATTATTTGGAAATAACAACGAGAACCGATTATCTTTGAAAAACTTTGTATTTTGTAATATCTAATAAAATATAATTTCTTACAGTGATAAATCATGAACTAGTTATCTTACTATTATTTTATCCATATTAATTAATTCTTAATTAATCAGTAAATTACGCTCTAGCTACGATTATGCGTCTAATCACAACCACCCAAATTCACATCCACCAGAAAAAGAAAAATAAAATAAACTACGCTACACAATACAGTGGCACAGCTAATGGTCCTAGGGTGGGCTTATGCCCGGTACAATTTTCTTTTACATTAAATAAGAGAAAATTACTGAAATATTAAATAAAGTGCAGAAATTAAATGACTATAATAAATAGCCTAAATGTTAAATAAAATAATTAAAAATGAAACTAAGAGTCTCAGACTCGGTCCATTTCTCAAAATTCGGCTAATACCACAACGTCCGGTCGGACCGGTGCGTTTGTATTTCGCCGGGGCCCACAGTCCGGTACGGTCGTCGCCCGAAAAATCAGTTTAGAAATTCATTTTCGAAAGCCAATTTGAAATCAATATAAATATAGTTTTGTAAAAATTTGGGCAGCACTTCCTCTATTTCGGGACAAACCCAAAACTGGGAAATGCGCCACGGAAAACCTGTAAATATTTCCAACCCAAAATAATCCCACAGAATAAATCCACCAAAATAATCCCAAGCCACAGAAAATAATTCCAATCCACCGAATTTCCCGAAATGTCCGGGAATCCCATAATCCAACCAATTCACGCCAAACCAGCAGATAAAACACAGGAACATACGCTAACGTAGCTAATCGAAAATATAACGCAGCTAACCGGATTTCCCGAAGGGAATCCGGGGACCGATTTTATCACCGACTCTACGGGAGGGACGAACTACTGTGATTACCAAGAAATTACCAAATTCCGTTGGCGGGAAGCCGCGGGAAAATCTTGGGAAAAACCCGAAACGAAGTTCGGCAGCAGGTCGCAGATCTGGACAGCAACGTCGCGAATCCCGGACAGCAAAACTTCACAGATCCAGACTCAACCACGCACCGAAGAGGGGCGGAAGAGTCTGTGGGAGAGAGGGGATCCGCGGGAGAGGGCGGCTAGGACAGCGCCTCGCCGGAGAAGGGGCGCTGGCCGCGGGGTTGCCGGACAGCGGCGGCGGGGAGCCGCGGAGTAGCGTGGGGGCGCTGGCCGTGGAAGCTAGGGCACCGGGCGGGGAGCCGCCGGGCTGGCTACGCGCGGAGGAAGGGACAGCGCTGGGGTCGCGCTGTCGGAGGAGGCGGCGGCCTCGGGGACAGAAGGGGCGCGCCGGGAAGTGCAGGGAGACGTGGAGCAGGGTGCTGCGGATGTCGGGAGACGGGCCGGCGAAGGGGAGGCCGGGGCGCGCTGGGGGTGAGCCACCGGGGTCGGGCGACCGGCGGACGGTTCGCCGGAGTGAGCCGCGGGCTCGGGATGCGCACTGGTGGCACGGGAGAGACGTCGGAGGGCAGCACCGGCCGGGAATCGGTGGCTCGGCCGCGGACAGCCGAAGAGGAACGCCGAAAGGGCGTCGGCGGGGCGGATCTGGCCGGAAAGGGGGCGCGGGCTGGATCTCGCCGGAGAGGGCGCGCGCTGCCGGGGGCTTCACCGGAGAAGAAGCCGCACGGGGGAGATCCGCGCGCTTGAGGCGGCGCTCAGGGGCGGTCGGCTGCGGGCGAACTCGGGGCGGCCGAAAGCGCGAGGGAGGGGCGTCGAGCTCGGGGATTAGGGCTCGGCTAAAGGGTTTCTCCAGAAAAGAAAACTCAGAGAGAGGGAGTGAGGAAATAATGAGAGTAATGAGAGAGTTATGGGAAAAAGAAATGAGAGAGTTTAATTTTTGTTTCTCCTCTGTGAAGAGCTCGGAAGTGAGGAGTTGTGTACGGGAGAGAGTGGGGAAAAGTAGTGGAGTAAATAAAGGAAGGTGGGTGAGTAAATAGAGGGAGATGGAGAGTTGGGGAGTTACGGGAGAGAGTTAAGGAGGGGAGTTAGAAATGTGAAACGAGGGGTTGGTAGTGGGTTCTGGTCCAATTGGACCAGGTCAAAAGAATATATTTTATTTTATTTATTAATTTTACTTAAACCGAAATCAACAATCAGAATTTGAGAAATAGGAAGAAAGGATTTGGGCTCGGGCCTGGGTCTGGGCTCGGACTCGGGTTTGGGTCCGAAATCAAAAATCCAAGTTGATATAATTTTTCAAAAATCCTTTTTCACCCAAAATAATTAATAATAATATTTAATAATAATAATAATTTGAAAACGTTAATGAAACATTATTTAATATATATTTACAAACAATGGGTTTCACAGGTACTAAGAAGTACGACTCTTGTATTGAATCCAGTGATACCATGTTTTGTCGAGATGATACAACTTCTATTGTAAGTGGTTTAAAGCTATCTAGCATATCCAGATAACACTGAGCATAGTAAAAAATATCAGTATACTGCAAAGGAGATGCTTTATTGATTTTTACACTATCATTTACAACCGGGACTTTAGCCTTAGCAGGCTTAGTCAGACTGATGACAAGAGGAGAAGAAGAATAACGAGAAGGAGGAGGGCGCTTCTTGCGACGAAGGTCGATTGCAAGCGGCTCAGAAGAGGTGAACCCCCTTTGTTCCTGACTATCATCTTTAGGTCGCTTCTCATGGGAAGGTAGATAGATAGTCAGTGGTTGGGAAGACTGAGGACAGGAGGTACGTCCTTTGACTGGAATCACCAGAGTATCATAAAATATACTCTTCTGTTCTTCATCTGTGTCCATTGCTAGTACCACCTTCATGAATTCCTTCTTGTACATACGAGAATCGTTGCAGTATGCTTCAACTCCCTTGAAAGGATTCAGATCTGCAACCTCTTTTTGAACTTCTCCATTACCATCCACATATTTGAAACATTGGTGGAGCGTAGAGGGTACAATATTGTGTTCATGGAGGAATGGCCTTCCCAATAAAGCATTGTATGAGCCATAATTGTCAATAACATAGAAAGTTACTTTTGTACGAAGATTGCCAATTTGAAGTTTAAGGCGTATCTTCCCCAAAGGTTCACTTCTTCCTTGATTGAATCCCAGGATGGTAGTGATAGTTGTAGAAAGATTATGTACTGGAATTTTCAAGGCATCCAGTAAAGACTTTGGCATGATGCTAAGTGCCGACCCGAGATCAATCAGAATACGGTCGACTTTCATGGTGTCCACATGCCCCGTGAAATAGAGAGGACGATCATGACGATTGTCTTCTAACAACATATTATCTTGTGTAAAAGTGATATTGGGCATTAATTCAAATACACTATGATAATGTGCACAGCTGACTGGCTCCTTTTCGGGCTTCTTGAGAAGAGTCAGACAAATATCGGCCTGCATCAAGGCTTCACTTAACGTCTCACGAGTTTCTTTTGAGAGACGTAAAAGTTCAAAGATTGACAATCTTACTGGAGTATTGGCCAAATGAGCCAAGATGTCAAAATTGTAAGGCTTTTCAAGTCCAAGAGATGAGGACTTCTTCAATGCTTTATCAAAGCGAACAGGCTGCTTTTTTTTGTCTGTTGATGCTGGTTTAGTAGGAGATGGCTCGACCACTGGTAAGGATGCAGACGGTGTATCTTTAGTAGGGGAAGATGATGGAGAAAGAGCATCCGGGGATGGAACAGGGTTCTCTTGATTTTCGAAATACTCCCGAAGATAGGGTTTTCCAGATCTAGTGCCCATTAGGATTTCTTCTTATGTTAATGGTTCAAAGGATACCATATTACAGTTCTTGGATTTATACTTGGAATGCTTCTTTTGCTTAGAAGAGGAAGGCGTTTCAAATTCTGTAATCAGATCTGGATGAATCCACATAATCTCTCCTCTGTCAGTTGACATCGAAACAAGACCTTCATTTCGAGGAGGCGGGATATTCACAATTTCCAGAGTGGTCCTTGGAATAGGGACAACACCATCTTATACGAGTTGTGGTGGAAAATCACCGAATTGGAGAGAAACTACATTAGCAGTCACCGTATTCTCGTTCTGCTGTAGAGTAATTGCTCCAGAGTTGACCAACTCCTGGATTTTGCCCTTGAGCACATAACATGCTCTGGTTGGATGCCCTATGAATCTGTGATAAACACAGTATTTAGGGTGATCAGTTTTACCAACTTCTTCTGATCGCTTTGCCTCTGGAAGTTGAAGCTTATTACTTTTGATTAAGCAATCGAAGATGCTCAAAGTATCATCTTCGTCGAAAGAATACTCTTCTTTTGGACGAGTTAACTTTTGCAGTGGTGCTGATGGGATGGAAGCCGTCTGAGTAACATTGACAGCCAAAGAATCCTTGCCTTTGAGATTAATGTCCAGTGTTTCTTTACTTTTGCGGTTATTCTGGTGATTACTACCCCCAGGTGTAGAATGTTAATCTTGGTTAGGATGAGTCATCTGAACTCCTAACTGCTTGAACTTTTCGGTACTCACTTCTGCCGCCTTTACATTAACAATGAATGAAGTCCAATCCTAGAATTGTGTAGATCTCGTCCACATACTGATAATAGGCAACAAGTTTGATTTGTAAGTGTCTATTGTTACAGCAGATGGAGTACCTAAATTCATTTTGAGTGCCTCTCGGCGGAATCTTTCAATGAAACTCTCTGTGGATTCATTATACCTCTGTTTAATTTTAATGAGGGCAGACATTGTCATGTCGTTGACTCCCTCATAAAATTATTCCAAGAATATTTGCTTAAAACCAGCAAAAGAAGTGATACAGCCATCAGGTAGGCTACGATACCAGTCATATGCTGCACCGGCTAAACAACCGACGAACACCCTGGTAAGGAGAGCATCATTTGGCTGTAATTGATCAGTCATCACCTCAAAATGATTGATGTACTGACTTGGAGAAGTGCTACCATCAAACAGCATAATGGTTGGGAGTTTATATTTATGAGGAAATGGAACCTCCTTCCACTCTGTAGGATATGGTTGCTTTATGCCTAATCTTTGTAGGCCATCCTTTTGCTTGAAGGCCTCAAACTGAGTGCGCAGAAGTTTCACAGTCTCATTTGCATCCCCTGATGTTTGGGAATTGGTAGGCTGGTTAGAAGTGTTGGAAGGAGGAACAGCGTGGTAATTACCACCCCCAGTACCAGACTGACTTGGATCAGCTTGAGTTGGCACAGAAGCAACCTGAGGGGCTGGTACCCCCAGGCTAACAGGTACAGAAGATGCTATAAGCTCCGAATTTGTAACATGGTTTACAATCGGAGGCACTGTATGTTGAGCCACCATTACGGTGTGCATGCTTTTCTGCATCAAACTTCGAAAGAGATTCCTCTCCCACATGAGTGATAGGAAGATTTTCTTGATTAAAGACACCTTGGATCAAATAACGATTTCTCGATCTAGTGTATTGAAAGACACCTTCATTGGATGCATAAATCCGGTCTAAGTATTGTTGATTGAGATTACGGGATGCATTACGTCTTGGACGTTTCCCACCCCCAGTGCCTTGAGAAGTCATGTTAACAGAAGCAAATAATAGTTCATCTTCGTCTTCTATTATATGTTCAGGAGTTGAAGCATAGTTCAGACGATCGAAAACAGATCGTCGAGCCGATTGGCAACAACAGTTGATGACAACTTCGTATAGGCAGTGGCGATTTGAAACGTGATTTGGAGGTGAGGAAAACATTCTCGTATTCTCCCGCCTTTGTTTAAGACGTTGCCGGAGATCAGTTACAACCACAGGACGAAAAGAAGTCGGAGAAACATATTCATTAATCATGTTAGGAACATGTCTTCTATTCTTCAGGTGTTTAGTTCCTTGAGTGTACAAAGATGTACTCAACTCATTAGCATAGGTAGATGGGTCTTTCTTTTTAAACTTTAGCTTTTGGTGCAGATTGGCCCTTGGCGTAGTATTCTTGCGTTTTGCCAAAGTTGACATTGCTTGACGCCTATTGAGATAAGCGCGTAAATCTGAAAATTCTGCTCTTGGTGTCTCTATTTGTGATACCTTCAATTTTCCTTGCTTGGATCTTGAAATTTGCAAGGTAGGAAGATCTTGACCAGGCCCCATAGGGGTAGGTAAGATACCTCTTTGATCAGTATTCTTTCCGGTATCAGAGATTCGAGAACCTCTGTTTACAGGAATAGAATCTAATACATCTTCCTATGAGTCATAGACCAAGAAAGTTTAAGGAAAGACCAAAGGGTGCTTTCCTTTGTTTTGAACAGGGTTAGCTAAGAAGCGTTTGCCTTTGTTCTGTTGTGCGTCCATTTTAGGCATAGGTTGTGCCAATTGAGGAAATGTCATAGGACTTTTTCCTCTGTTCTGTCTAGTGTTATCACTAGGACATAAATTCTCTAAGTTCAGAACTTGAGAATTGGAAGCGGGTATAGCCAAAAGATTAGTTCCCTTAAGTTGTGCCGGAGTAGTAGATTGCGCCTGGGTTATCGATTGCTTGGGTTGTACCATAGTCCTACGGACTACTGGTGGCGCCTTGGCAGCAACATTGGTAGAATGTGCCTCGACAATAGCTCGAACTGACTGTGCTTTGGCAGCAAAGATTGTAGTAGGCTGCACATGGGCAGCAGAGTGAGCAGATTGCGCCCTAGCAACAGAAACAGGCTGTACTGGAGCCACTAAGGCGGATTGCGCCTTGGTCATTGAGCACTCAAGTTGTGCCTGGCAACAACGACTGTGGGAGATTTAGGAGTCCACACAGTCCTGTTCTTGGCAATAGCCACCGTGCGTTTGTTGCTTTTGGTGTTGATCATATTCTCGTAGGCTGTCTGGTTGAATTAAACAACCATAGTCTTCTGTGTCTTGTCGATTGACGCAATGCCATATTGAGTTGTCACTTTCTCGTCGGAGGAAAAAGTCGTCCCCAGCAGAGTCGCCATTTTGTTTGCAAAAAATAAAATAAAAATTTGTTTTTATTCCAAACTTGTAAAAGAGTACAAAGTACAATGAATTTTGGGGAAGTACAACTTTAGGAATCTGATCAGAAGACGATCACTTTATCCCTTGGACTATGTGAACTTGAAGACTGTAGCCTCTAGAGAACGCAGCAGTAATTTTGCAAGAGTTCTTGATCTCTGTCGCTCCTTCTTGATGTTAATTGGAAACTCTATTTATAGAGTTCAGAAAATAACTGTTTTAGCAGTTATTCTGATGTACACGAGGCTGGCTTGCGCCATACTGGATTGCGCCAACCTTCTGTTGTGCCAACTTTCATTCAGTTGTCAATCGTGTACTAACTGTATTTAGACACGTGGCATCATATGATTGAGATGCACGTAGTCGTGTACAGGATAGTAGACACGTCTTGAGAGATTAATGGCATGTGCGCCACATCATCCTGCTTTAGAATGTAAGTTGTCTCAACTTTATCAGGTTGTGCGAGCTTCAGTCAACAAGTCAAACTGCGCTTGATTTGAGCTGCGCCTACACACGTGGCAGCTTCTAAGCAAAAGTCGTTCAGGTTGCGCTCAAGCGCAACTAAGGATTTTGTTTGGATTTCGCCTGGGCGCAACTCACGAAGTGTACATGACAGCTGTCCACCAACTTCTCTTAAGCAGTACGATTCACGGGATTCGAAAAGATTTTTCTCGTTCACTGTTGTGTCAGCCATCAGTATTGTTAGGTAATGATGACCATTAAGTGTCAGATGCCACATAAATTTTGGCACAAACAAGATTGGGCGCAGTCTGGTATCGGGCGCAATCTGATCGGTGGCACAGTCTGTTCTCTGAGCTTCATATCAGTGGCACAACTTGATTTTTGGGGCACAAATTGATCACTGATCAGTATATTGAAGGCGTAACTTGATTTTTAGGCTCTACAATCACGTTCTGACAATCCTACGCGACTATCCAATTTTGGACAAAATTATATCTATCGATGCAACTGATGTGCAACTATCCTCCGAATAAAATCATACACTACCGTCGATGATTTTACAATTTATGAAACATCTACTCTTATCGAGTTCGAGTCTATCTTATTTTTGGGTCGACACACGAGATACAATATGCATCGAACAATCATCAATGACTTATAGTCTCATCTTGATAAATCACGAAGTTCGTGATCAACCAGTTCGTTCCTTCTCGTATTGTTACTTACAAAATTTTGATAGCGCGAGGCGCACCCCATTTTGTATTCTCATATCGTGTTTATGTTTCCTTACGTATTGATCTTGTTAGTTCATATCAATTTCGATAGCGTAAGGGTCAACTTTGAATCCGTTTCAACGTCAACTTAACTCGCATCGCATACATCCAAGTTTGCAATAAACTTTTCCATACGCATCAACTCGTTTTCTGATTCGCCGCATACCGCTATACTTTGATCGCGTAACTGAGTTACCAATTATCCAACATCGAACCCACGAGTTATACGCTCACGTCCTCTAAGGTTTTGCGTATTTCAGTCGTGCTTAAATGAGTTTTGCCGTAATGTAATCCAACTATCTCTTAGGCACGATTTCTCGCATCAACCAACTCTTCACCGAAGTCGCACATCGTTTTTCCCGTCCAATATTTCTATCGAGATCGCAAGTCGTGCGATTCGATTCGTCTCGCCTAACATTTCTATCGAGATCGCAAGTCGTGCGATTCAATTTTGATTCTTCTCGCTCAAAATTTCTATCGAGGTCGCAAGTCGTGCGATTCGATTCGCCTCGCCTAACATTTCTATCGAGATCGCAAGTCATGTGAGTCATTTGTAAGTTCGAGTTTCTCTTTTCCGTCGCTCCGATTATTGCTTCAAGGCATAATCGTTCCGCTAGTCTCGGTCGTCCGACCAACTTATAATTTCCGTCCAACGTATCGTTCATTGATACGAGTCTCGCCTTATCGTCCCAACCAATTTTCGAAGAACACTTGCATCAACATACCGTCATATAAATTTCTAATTGAGTCTCGGTACTCCCCCGTCCGATACGGACAAACCTTTCGTAATTCTCACAACGCGTCGATTCAATTTATCGCACACGTGGTATGCCATATACCACTCGAAATTGTGTCATTCATCGCATACGTGGTATGGCATATACCACTCAGAACTCAGTCATTTTCCTTGTATTATACTTAGTATAAACCGACGATCTCTTCTGACTCACGATTTTTGCAGTGATCGTGCTTGATCACAACCGTAACTTTGATTAAATCAAGTCCGATACAACTCGGCCAATATTTTCATTTGCCAACACAAGTTTGGTGTGCAACCGAACGATTCATTCTATCGATTTATGATTTCAGTTCTTTCTGTTGCATCTCGTGCAACGATTTATTTCTAATTTTCTTTGTACTTCGTGCAACGATTAATTTGATATACGTTGCACCACGTGCAATAATTTTACTTCCAACACGTGTTGCACATCGTGCAATGACTTATTTCCGACATTTACCGCACCTTGTGTAACGATTTACTCCCGACTTTCCAAGTCAATGCTCAAATTCGTTTAACACCTTCGATATTCACTTATCACTTTCATTTTAACGCATATTCACAATTAACTCGTTGCACATCATGTCTCATTTTATTTCTCATTCAACATGTTACATTATAACAACAACATCTCACATCACATTTCACAATTTGTTGCACTTGCAGTAACTAACATTTCACGGCTCGTGCATTCAATGCAACGAACGTTTCACGACTTTCTCCGTAACATCAAGTAAATTCAAAGTACTTGCGGCAACGTTACCCGACTTTATATTAGACTTATTGCATGGAACATCCAGTGCGGCATCGAGTAGAGTCAAGAGTGATTTTGATTTGTGGTGGGCAACACTTTGGAAAGTGAAGCAAGCAAACGTCCGAAGGAAATTGAGCCTAGAGCTCTGATACCAATTTGTCACGCCCCGACCCGGAATCACCCGAATCATCGTCCTCGTCGGGGGCGTTATGCCGCACGAGCCTGGAGCTGCGCTCGTGCAAGGCAAGATGACAAGTTCTCAAATGGTTATCTTTTGATTTGATATTAACAAGTTCTCAAATGGTTATCTTTTGATTTGATATTCGAAACTGAGATTACAAAGGCTTTCGATAGCCTAACAATATATGCCAGATTGGCTACAACACTCAGGTTCTCTCTTGCCCACAAAGAATTTTACTGTTCCATACATCATGCCTTCTATATCTCGGCCGCATCAATCCTGTTACAAGTCCGAGCGTCAAGCGATCGCACGCTTCAATGCGCTTCGGCATTCCAAGCCTCAACGCGTTCAAGCGAAGCTTCGCCGCGAGCCATCCATTCCTTGCACCCTGCATGAAGCTGGTGGGGGATCAGTATGTTCGTCCTCGCATGTACTGGTGCAAAGATCTTCTTTCCAAACCGACATTGTAGTATTTATGTTGAATCATGCAACTTAGCTTATGATCTTGCTATGTTCTCCTTAGGGTCAATTTCATAGCATATTCGAAAGCGTAAAGCATGTTTTCATATCAAGCATGTTATCGAATTGAATAGACAAGCAAGTAATCTCGTGTTTGTTTCGTGGTGCGACTTCTTACCAAGTCGACGCACTCGCCCTTGCGTCTCTTGCACCGACGCAAGGTGAATACGTCCCGTTCCTTCCCTGTCATGTTATAAGTGCATCTCTAAGTAGGATCTATGTGTGCGGGACACATACGTGCCTACTCTTTCAACCCATCGTTCCTTAGCTATATGAAGGTCTTGGCGTATCCGCGCCAGAATGGACTAAAGGAGTTCCTTACTTTCTTTTCTCTCCTTCTTTTCTCGAATTTGGTTGGGTTACCTGGCGTTTAACGGGTGGGTTGCGGTCCCAACAACCGAAATGTTACCGCTGCATACCATCATTTATGGCTTTTTTCCATCTATAAGCGAGTGCTACTCGTCTTAAGGATGTGCACCTACAAAAATTATTCATTTCCCTCCTAGGCCAAGCAGTTCCGGGGCCCTCCGGCATTTAACCGTTTGGGGGAACACCCGTGCACGGAAGATAATCACATTTTATCTCTTATCCATTCCATTCGACCATACAACGCCCTTATTATTCAAACAACTAAGCATAGTCTTGAGTCCGAGACTCAGACTTTATCATCTCGTATTTCTTCCGTTAACTTGCTATGTTCTTACGTTTCATACTTCGTTTCAATGTTCAATGGCATCATGTGTAATGACCCGCTCTGCCCTAGCGGAACGCCGATTTAAACAACAAGTGCAACGACTCAAACGAGCCGTCGACTCGAAGAGTTGCATCGAGCCGATGAAGAATCGATGCAAGTCTTACATTGGCCCGTCAAGGATGAACCCAGACTTAGACTTTCAAAGGCGCGCTCGAAGTATCGCTCGACCGATGCGAACATCGCTAAGGTGGGTGGCTCCGATGAACACGTCTTTGCTTAGCCTAGACACTTAACAATACGGACACTATTGCTAGAATCGCTAGGCGATAACACCGCACATGCTAATAAATGACTCAACGCACCTAGCTAAGGGAATAATTCCATCTTGTATGCTTGTATAGAATATGGAAAAGAACTTGGAAATATGAGAACTCCACGCTCGTGCCAAGGCACGGGCTTACGTTTCAAATTCCTTATGCGTTCAACAATGAAGCAATGAATGGCTTACAACAATAAAATGGGAAGACTATCGACATAGTCGTTCCGAGTAGAGTATAACAACATTTGAAGACTTCGGGTCCGATGGGTCGCCAAGGCGACTCCCATACGGGGAGTTGCATAATGTATGAATGAATGAATGAACGTATAAGTGAATGAATGAATCAACGAATGAATGAATGAATATGTGAATGAATCAAGGAACGAACGAACAAGTGAAAGAAAGAAAAGAAAGAAAAGAAAGAATGAATAAAAGATAAGAAAGAAAGGAATGGTTAGCGACAGGTATGACGTGGACGTGCATCGGGGCTCGCTACCCCCGCTGTACGGACACCGCCGCCAACCTGGTCAATAACGCATTATGGCTCATAAGACAGCCTATGGCTCAAAGACAGCCTATGGCTCAAAGACAGCCGTTAAGTTAAAATGACAAGACAATACGAAATGGTCGTGGACAATCCACTCGTATACGGGGGAAAGAATCAAAAAGGGGATTCGAAGGCAATGATCAACGAGACATCGTTGGCGGCTTAGGCAGAATCATGGCTTACGGGCTGTTTGGGTGGGGGCTCGGACACTCGAAGAGACGTAAGGCTGGGTATTTCAAAAGACTATCAAGGTGTACCAGCCATCACGCTATGATAGGTAAGAATACCAAAGGGTTATTTCAAAAGACTATTAAGGTGCACCAGCACGCTATGATAGGTGAGAATACCAAAGAGGAACATGTCCAAAATGGCTTGTGATGCCAGCGACCAGTGCATATAGATTAAGTGGGCTTTGCTGGTGGCAATCCACGTGCAAGTCCTTGCATTGAAACAAAGTAGTCTAAGTTAACTGAACGAAGCGCCTGTAGAAGCATGGAAAAGAATAAAGAAAGATCCATGCGGCCAAGGATCCCCATGCGGTTCAGAGAGCTCATGCGGCTCAGGGACCCATACGACTCAAGCATATATGCATCTCGAATAGTCCCATGCGGCCCAGAGAGGAGCCACATGGCCCTCAAAAGCTCTTCCCTTTGCTTCTTCTGTATTTAATGCCTTGACGGCTGACAGCTCTGACCAATGACAGAAAGATGCAATAATGACTCTGTCATAATGGCAGACTCCTAGGGAAACGAAGGATATCTTTGACACAATCCGTCAAAACCCCAAAGACCTTTATGCGGCCTTGCCACGTGGACAGTCGTATACGGCTCAGACAGAGGCCACCCATACAGCTCAGGCAAAGGCTACCCATGCGGCTCAGGCAGAGGCTACCCATGCGGCTCACAAGGACTACCTTCATGCGGCTCACTGAGAAGCCATCCATCATGCGGTCGCCTACGCTCATGCGGCTCAGATCATCTTCATGCGGTTCAAATGTTCAGAGGTCACTCCCAAGCAGCCTTGATACATGGCCAGCCTTATGCGGCTCAGTGGGAGGCAATCCTCAGACGGCTCAGATTTTCTAGTGGCTCGCGGTTCTGCTAGCATCCCTACAGCTATCAGCCTAATAATAGTGGGACACGTGGCAAGATTCATTAACAAATCCTAACAATCAGGTTTAGTGCCATCCTCATAATTACTGGGATCAAATCAGATCATTTGCAATCAATCAAATTGAACACGTGGCAGAAGATCCGAGCTTGGCATAACAAATCATGGAGAATTATGGCAATCATCATTAATTGCCCACAGAGATTTGATGCAATCACATTAATTGCTCAAATCTATAATGAACGGCCCAGATTCATTGATCCTTAACCGCCAACTTTTGAGAATGAGCAATCATTGCAAACCCTAATGAGCCCCCCCACTCTTATAAATAGCAAGGTGCCATTTCCTTGCAAAAAAAAGAGACGAACGGAGAGAGACATAGAAGAGCAGAGAGCAGAGAGAGAGAGAGCACACCCCCCCGGATCCAGAGAGTCAGAGAGAAATTGAAAGGAGAGCATTTCTTCATCAACGCCAAGCAGTTCTTCTACAGAGCCAAGGCTGCACCCGATCATCCAAGGAGTAAGGCAGAGCTGCCGTCGCTTTCCCGAGCCTCTATCGTCACCCCCAGAATCTAAAATAAACAATTGTACTTAGATTGTTGTACCTAGGTTTTCGTCCCTAGGCTTTTTTTGTACAAGCGAGTTTGTATTGTGAGTCTAAGTTCAGTCCTCCGATAATTGTTCTGTTCTTTTACAATCAATGGCAAACATGATGGCGACTCTGCTGGGGACAAACTTCTCCACAGCTGAGGAGTTGGTGACGCAATCGGATGCAGCCAAACTTGGCTCCACGCAACAGAAGATGGTCGTCCGCTTCGACCAACAGGCGTTTGAAGAAATGCTCTCTGAGGGAAGCGCTGGCCCGGTCCAGAAGCGAACCCACACAAAGAAAGCTCGCAGCGAGTGGAGGCCAAAGTCATTTGCTCCTCCCCAAACTCTGGACGGAGTACTCTCTGCTGCCCAAGACGGCGAATGCGACTCTCGTGCGGCCCACTTCAAGCCATAGAGGACTCTGCTGTCCCCAAGTCCGACAGAGGAAAGTACTACGATGCTGGACTTGCAGGGGCAAAGAGCGATTCTATGTGCTCCAGGAAGAAATCGAACAAGGGCACTAGCCGCAAAACGAAGACTCATGCGGCCAAGATTGCCAGCCGCATGAATGATGACCATGCGGCTGAGACTGCTAGCCAAATGCATAATACTCATGCGGCCAGGATTTTCAGCCGCATGGTGAACACTCATGCGGCCAGGATTTCCTGCCACATAGAGAAGACCTATGCGGCTACGACTGCCAGCCGCATGAAGATTATTAATTCCAACCGCATGACGCCTACTCCACGCGGCTCTGTCTTCGACCGCCTCTCCTATGGTCATGATCTCTTGTGATCCCAAGAAGACATGTCTGACTCTCTCCAGCACCACTTAGACTCCTCCTACTATATGCCCTCACGCACTAGAGTGAAGAAGTCTAGGGCAGCGCGAGCTTGGCAAGCTCAGTCCGCTGACCCAACCTCTGACCATCTGAGCGTTCTACATACTGTTATGCGGGCCTCTGTTGGGAAGTTGTACAGAACCACTCGAGTCCAGCCCCCGGCGGCAAACGGACAGGATGGTTCCCAAAAGTCTTCCAAAATCCAGGGAGCAAATATGGTCGCTCCGGACCCATCTGACTTGCGTGAGGCCATCCTTCACAAACGCAAGGAAAGAGAAGGTGCCTCGGGGTGCAAAAAGTCCTCCCACGGACGCCACTGCACCCAAATCATCGTCAACTATTGTTGCAATAACGCGACGGTACGAGAAGACCGGCGGTCCGTCTTTCAAACACTACAACAACCATGTTCAGAGGATGAGGTACCTCCCGTCGTCTCCTGCAACTCTACTCAGAAAATCCCTGCCGATGGGAAAGGGAAGAAGACCAATACGCCCAGCCCGAAGATTTCAACCACTATGACTAAGAGACTATCGTCTAAACGGGTGCCCACCACCAGAGTTTTCCAAGGTACCCGTTCAAAGACGAAATCTGCTACAGTGGGAGATTCATCGTCCACACCACTGGGGGTTGCTGGGACTGGGGTAGCACTCCTCAGAACATCCATGATAATCCGATGTTCCAAGGAGATGAGCCCGAGGAAACAACTCTCCTATCAGATACAACAAGGACCGACGTCCCCGAGGACGTCCACGACTCCCAAGATGAAGCAAACTCTGAAGCTAGGGGTACTATCCCTTCTGAGTCCGAATCAGAGGAGAACATTCCCACATACCCCGATGACTTCTCGCTACAGGGGTATGATTCGGAAGGTACGTCCTCCACCGTTCCTTCCATCTCTCCTTATGTAAAGACGGTGTTCATGACGGACAGCAACCAAGGTGGTTCTAGTGATCGCCAATACATCGATACTCTGGAGGCCATACTGCATGCCTTGGTCAGGTCTGTAGACGAGATCAAAGTGGCCCTTCCAACTCTCTAAGGAGGGACGCCCGGCTAAACAAGCGCGGGTCCCGCGGTCAATGCGGACTCGAACTCAGCGACACCGAACCCGGGCAACAATCCTCCTGAAATGACGGCCCCTACCGCTGTGGATGAGGCCAGGGAAGCAAGAAGAGAGGTCCAGGAGCTCCGAGCCATGTTTTACGCTCGAGAAACCTCTCAAGACCTCAGAATACGACAACCATACCCTGTTGCATGGAGGGATGTCCCCTTCCCACCAAGATATAAGCCGTTCAATATCAATCCTTATGATGGCAAGACCTCCGCAAGTCGCTATATCACTTACTTCGAGGTCACCACCGACCATCTGCCCCATGACGATGCCATCCTTACACGATTATTCATCGGGATATTGGAAGGAGTCGCCTTCGACTGGTATCGCATCCTGCCGGACAACTGCATCCACTCCTTCGCCAGCTTCAAGTGCATGTTCTTAGAGAGATTTTACGAAGTAGGACAGGACATCACGATTCCACCCTCATGGACGTCGTCCAAGGAAAGAAAGAACTGACAAGGAACTATATTGAGGGTTTTGCCAAACCGCCATGAAGCTGTCGTCCGGTAATCCGGATTCCTCTTTAATTAAAATTTGCCAAAAGAGACTGCTTCCAACAATCAGCCTCTGGATGGGTGAAAGTCAATTCAAGGACTGGAAGATATTTATTATCAGTGCCACTAGTGCCGAAGAACGATTAAAGAAGGCTCGCCAACTAGGATTGCACATCTCAGAGGGAGAAGACAAGGGCAGGCGTCCCAACGCCAACACCAACAATGGGGACAGCTCCGCCAACAATTTGGACAACAAGGGCAAGCAGGCTATGGTGGCCGACACAGCACAGAAACCTGAGCTAAAATCGGCAGACAAGCAATGGCCACAAATGACCTACTCCTTCGAAGACAGCCACGTCAAGCCCATCTTGGACATGCTCATACAAGGAGACAGAATTCAGCTCCCTCCACCAAGACGGGAACCTCGGCCGGCAGAAATGGAGAACCCAAAGTACTGCCATTACCACCGCTACGTCCACCATGCTACACACGACTGCTACCAACTAAAATGGTACATCCAAAATCTCATCGATTCGAACGCTCTGGCCATCGATTTCGAAGAGGTAACTGTGGCAGCCAACATGGTGTCAGTACAATTTGGCAGTTTTTCTCCAATAGAAACTCAAGACGGTATGGTACCCATCCCTCTGGTGGCAATGGAGATTGCTAATCTTCTACCTCCCCGAGATCAGGCAGCTGGTCTAGTGCCCCTCACCACATCACGGAAGGAGGTCATGTGGGTCCATCCGGACCTGGTACTCGTGGTGACTCGATCCATCCTCCTTCCATTCGTAAGAAGAAGAGGGGAAAAGACAGATCCTGCCACACAATCTCGACGGATGTCGAAGAAGTTACGGCTGTCGTTATCCGGTCTGGGGCACAATCCCAACCTGTGGCGGATAACTCGGCTGAAGATCATCAGCCAGCTACTGCTGACACTCCAGGACCTTCTCAGCCTCCGACGACCGACAAGCCTAGGCCGAAGGAGACTCGCTTTGACAAATCCCTCAGAAAAGAGGCACCGCAGGGGCTGGAGAGGCCCTACAACTTCGACATCTTGGCGCAATTGGCCAACACACCGGCCAAATTATCATTATACGAGCGTCTGAGACTCTCAAAGGATGTTCGCACGGCTTTGAGCGATGCATTCCAGAATGCCGACGCCTATCTGTCTCAGGTCAACCTCACGGGAGAGAGCCCGCCTGCAGATCTCCAAGATAGCGCTTGTACGGGAGCGATGCCCAACATTATCTTCACTCCGCAGGATATGCTCATCAAGACCAACCTGCACGATCGCCCGTTATATTACACTGGATACATCGGCGACGTACAGGTGGATCAGATGCACATTGATCCTGGTTCTTCCATAAGCATCATCCCGAAGGGTCTGTTACATCATCTCCGCATTCCTATGCATCGCCTGACGCCAACAAGCACCGCCATCAGCGGTTTCAATTCGGGCAGGAGCTACCCGATTGGGAAGATTCGCTTGAAGTGCCAAATTGGCGATCTCCAGTCAGAAGTAACCTGTTACATCATAGACGCAGACACTTCCTACAACATCCTCTTGGGGCACCCTTGGATACACGATTATACGATCGTGCCTTCCACTCTGCAACAGTGCTTCAAGTATATCGACAAACACGGCTTCGTAAGGACAGAATTTGTCGACATCGATCCCTTCAAAGGGGTCGAATCCTACTACTCAGACTCCTGCCTATACGAAAAGTCGAAGAGGCACCTGGGTGAAGGAGATGTGCAAGCTCGTACCGAGACAGCCATAGGGTCAGAAGAACCCCTAACGATCCACCTCCAAGCTCGTAAACCTGGCAAGTCCGCACCCCTTACAGCCACTCTGCGTTAGGATGCAATCAGCCTCTCAGCACAAGAAGAGCAAATGATAATCCGGCTGCCAAGGTCTGGCCAAGTGCCAAGACCCACAACGGAACCACTGACAATTAGACTGCCAAGAGTCGGCCAGCCACAAATGGAGAAGCTCAATCCCTCCGACAAGCCAATGACGATACGCTTTCCCAGGAAGAATCGTCACCCCGATACAAAGTCTGGGGCTTCTAGCGAGCCAACAACTCCCCGCCCAGCATCGAGCACCAAACTGGGGGTCACTAGCTTGCCAACGACTCCACGTTCTGCTCCACCGTCGGAACCCCTGACGATCAAGCTGCCCAGGTCGTCCTCTCAGTCTTCATTTATATAGGGGGTGGCCGAAGAAGAACCGGAGCTAGCCAAGTATGTGGCTGCCCACACTGATGTTTCCTCCACAGATGATGTAATCCCGCTAGAAAAGATACCTTACTTCATCAATAAAGGGCTATCTTTGAATTACCTCGAGCTTGATAAGCTTTGTACAATGTATGCTATGGAACACGATATAGGCACTCACCTACACACACAGGTGACAAATGTGTACACCGCAAACCAGCTTACTCCAGTGGAAGACGCTTACCGCATAATCGAGGGAGGGGACCATCCAATCATCTTCGGCCGAAAGGACGACCCACAGCCCTTCACCATAGAAGAGGTCGATCTTGAATCAGACGCCGGGAGACTGCGTCTGTATCTTTATAGCCCCCAATCCAAATACCTCATGCAAAAATAGGGGTATGATGAGGAGACTACGCCAGGCTTGAACTACGGCACTAGGCGACGATTACCTTTAAAGCCACCAGTCCCGGCTAGCAAACCACGGGACTACTACAGCAAGATCCGATGTGGATTAGGGTATGTTACGCCCACAACGACCCCTAAAAGTTCAGATGAGGAATACGAATGGCATTCACATTCAACCGGGTCACCAACTTCTGATTTAGACACCAGCATCGGAGACGTATTCAGACAAGTCCTGTCAGTCAACATGGCATTCGCCGACGCCTACGAAGAAGATGAAAACATTCCTGAAATCCTCGAGTTAGAGCCGTGGGCCCAACAGTTGGATGCACAATGGAAAAAAAGGTTCGAACAGAGAGAACCTCCAACTGAAGATGAGGTCATACAAGTGGATCTCGGCAGCGAATCTTCTCCAAAACCAATCTTCGTCAGTAAAAGCCTAACAGATGAAGAGCGAGAGTCGCTACTGGAACTTGTCAAAGAGTACATTGATGTGTTCGCCTGGAGCTATGAAGACATGCCGGGGTTGAATCCCAATATTGCTCTTCACAAGCTCAACATTCGGCCAGATACAAAGCCAGTCAAGCAACAACAACGACGCTTCCGTCCGGGCATCATGGATGCGATCGAAGCCGAAGTCAACAAACTCATAGCCAGTGGCTTCATACGCGAAGAGCAACATCCAGACTGGGTCACCAACATAGTACCGGTCCTCAAGAAGAATGAGAAGATTCGAATCTGTATCGACTTCCGCAATCTGAACGAGGCATGTCCCAAAGATGAATTTCCCCTCCCTATCACAGACATCATGATCGACAATACATGCGGCTTCGAACGCATGTCATTCATGGATGGCTTCTCGGGGTACAACCAAATCAAGATGTCTCCTGACGACGAAAAACATACATCATTTCGAACACCGATTGGCACATACTGCTACACAGTCATGCCTTTCGGTTTAAAGAATGCTGGCGCCATATAACAAAGAGCTATGAGTATCATCTTCAGAGACCACTTATGCAAGACAGTGGAGTGCTATGTTGATGACATCGCCGTCAAGAGTCGCTGTAAGGGAGACCATCTCCAGGATCTGAGGACGGTATTCGACCTGATGCGAGCGCACAACCTGTAGATGAATCCCACAAAATCTTTCTTGGGTGTATCTAGCGGAAAGTTCTTGGGTTTCATCATCACCGCCCAGGGTATCCATATAGACCCTGAAAAGACGAAGGCAATCATGGAGATGGGTCCCCCGAGAAATCTCCGAGAACTTCGAGGCCTCCAAGGGAGGCTAGCCTACATCATGAGGTTTATTTCTAACCTCTCCGGACAATGTCGGCCATTCACCCATCTCATAAAGAAAGGCATCTCGTTCGTATGGGATGAAGAATGCCAGCGTGCCTTCGACAGCATCAAAGAATATTTGTCGAACCCTCCAGTATTGGTGGCCCCGATTGCTGGAAAACCATTCCTGCTCTATGTACGAGCAATGGAGCATTCCCTCGGCGCTCTGCTAGCACAAAACAATGATACAGGCCATGAACAAGCTATATATTACCTCAGCCGAATGATGATTGGGCCAGAGCACCGATACACCGCCGTGGAGAAGGAATGTCTCGCCCTGGTGTTCGCCATTCAGAAGACGCGGCACTATGTCACAGGGCAAACCATACATGTGATCTCACGAGTCAACCCTCTCAGGGTCCTCATGACTAAACCAGGGGCACTTAGCTCCCATCTCGCTACATGGGCAATATTACTGTTCCCCTACCATATGATCTTCGTCCCACAAAAGGCTGTTAAAGGTCAAGCTCTGGCAGACTTTTTAGCAGCCCACTCAGGCTCGGAGTCGTCCAGAATATATGAAAAAATCCCAGATGAGGTCGTCGACTCACATGCAACCTCTCACGATAATATATGGCAAATTTTCTTCGACGATGCCTCAAGGACCAGACCTAAGGGCAACATCGTCGTCGGAGTCGGGGTGGTGCTGGTTTCTCCTTCCGGATTGGTGATCAATCGTGCTTACTCTCTCACATAGCCCTGCTCTAACAATGTGGCCGAGTACAACGCTTTGGTCATTGGCCTCCAACTTGCAAGAGAGCTGGGGATAGAATATCTTGAAGCATATGACGATTCACAGTTAATCGTCAATCAGATCCGGGACTCATACGAAGTTCGTCATGAAGACATGATCCCCTATCACCAAATAGCAATCAACATCATCTCGTCATTTGAAGGGTCCTTCATCGAACATGTCCCCAGACTCCGAAATATCGAAACCGATGCCCTAGCTGGCCTTGCCGCTTCCCTAGCGGTTCTGAACTATGCTCTCCAATCAGTGGATGTGATAGGCCATGAACTGGTCTGTCCCAAGAACAACATTCAATTCTTGACGAGTTATTCCGCTCAGACGATCGACGAAGTCCCGGACCGGAGACAACCATTCATAGATTTTGTAGTCTACGACATCCTGCCCGAGAACCCAAAGGAAGCCACTTCCATCAGAAGGCGTTCTCTCAGATTCTTCTACGATACAGTGACAAAAATGCTGTATTGTCGATCCTACGATGGATTATTGCTTCGATGTCTGTCAAACGCAGAAGCCAAAGAAGCCATACGCGAAGCTCATGACGTGTTTGCGGGGCCCATCAGCCTGGCCCAAAATTGCAAGACCGTCTTCGCCGAATTATGGACTACTACTGGCCCAGGATGGTAGCAGATGCGATAGACTATGCAAGAAAGTGCAAAGCCTGCCAAGTCCACGCGGACTTCATCCACCAACCATCCGAATTTCTACATCCGACAGTAGTGTCCTGGCCATTCGAAGCATGGGGAATAGATATCATCGGTCCGATCACTCCGCCTTCTTTCCGAGGACATCGCTTTATACTTGCCATCACAGATTACTTATCTAAATAGGCGGAAGCTGTTCCGCTTGCAGAAGTCAAAACTTCAAACGTAATCAGCTTCCTCAAGTATCACGTCATCTATCGCTTTGGACTGCCCCGAAGGATCATCCACGATAATGGTCCGCAGTTCGCAAGCTACGCCTTATATCGCTTCTGCGATAAACACCGAATTCATATTATTGCTTTGATGCCATACAACCCAGCAGCGAATGGGTTGGCAGAAGCATTCAACAAAACAATCATCAAACTTCTCAAGAAGTCGTATCGTCCAACAAACGCGACTGGAACGAGAAGCTTAGTGAATGCTTATGGGCGTACCGTACTACAGTCCGAACAGCCACTGGAAACACGCCGTTTTCCCTGGTGTACGGGAGTGAGGCAGTCCTCCCGTTGGAAACTCAAATACCCTCACTCCGTGTCGCTCTTACTTACCAATTGACGACGAATGATAACTACCGTCGCCGACTACAAGAGTTGGAGGCCTTAGATGAAAAGCGCCTCCTGGCTCAGCAACGGATCTAGCTATACCAAGCACGTATCTCCGGAGCCTTCAACAAGAAGGTTAAAATCAGAACATTCTAAGTGGGCGATCTCGTTCTGGCAGTCCGGAAGCCGATGGTCATGACTCACAAAATCGTCGACAAATTTTAGCCAAAATGGGAAGGTTTGTTTATCATTGAGGCCGTATTCTCCAACGGTGCTTACCGCCTCGCAAAACAAAACGAAGACTTGCTCATGTTGCCCGTCAACGGCAAGTTCCTGAAGAAATATTATGTCTAGACGACATTTTTCAGATCATCGAGTCATGTACCTGCCGGTACCGCTGAACTCATATCACATTTTCCAGATCATCGAGTCATGTACCCGCCGGTACCGCTGAACTCATATCATATTTTCTAGATTGCTGAGTTATGTACCCGCTGGTACCGCTGAACTCACACTTCCAAATTCCAGATTATTGAGTCATGTGCCCTCCGGTATAGCTGAACTCACATCCACAAACACTCCAAATTATCGAGTCATGTACCCGCTGGTGCCGTTGAACTCACATGTCCAAATTTTGGATTATCGAGTCATGTACCCGCCAGTACCGCTGAACTCACATTCCAAATCTCCCAGATTATCGAGTTATGTACCTGCAGGTGCCTCTAAACTCACATTCCGGTCACTCTTTCAGGTAGTAAGTCATGTATGACCATACCTCTGAACATTCTTCCTGAAAGAGATCCTCCCTCGTGATCCACTACCCGTACTCCCAGTGCACAAAAAGGGTAACAGATCCACAAATTTCTAAAACGGCCATGTCGATGTTACCTCTGAGTCGTTTCACTTCCGCCAAAAAACAAATCACCCCTTTACATAGAACTTCCATGTCCTCATTACCTCTGAGTCCTTCTATGTACCCTCCTTCATTGAGCCCAGTCCTGCCATGTCCTCATTACCTCTGAGTGGGAAGGCTCCGTCGAAGAAACCTTCATGCTTGCCATGTCCTCATTACCTCTGAGTAAGTATGTTGATTCCCTTTCGACTTATTATCCGTACCCACAACCGGAGTATGCCAAGGATAATAGGTCCACAAATATCCTTCGTTGAGTCCACTCCTACCATGTCCTCATTACCTCTGAGTAGGAAGACTCCACGGTAAAACCCTCATACTTGCCATGTCCTCATTACCTCTGAGTAAGTATGTTGGTTCCCCTTCATCCTATTATCCGTATCCTAAGTTAGGGTACACCAGGGATAATAGGCCCGCAAATGTCCTTTGCTAAGTTTCTTGGTACAGGCCTACCATTCCTCATTATGCCCCGAGAGCCCAGCTGCTCCATGGCATTCCCTCTCCCGATACCCGGAACGTCCATGATCACCTTACCATGGAACTATTCTAGGTATCCCCAATCAAACTTGTTATCCGTACCTAAAACCAAGGTATGCCAAGGGTAACAGGTCCACAAACAAGTCCCCCATTCGGGGCAGATGCCACTATAACACCACAAGCACAACAAGCAGTACAAATAAAGGGTAAAATAAAATATACTCTTTTATTTGGAAGCCAAAAAACATTACATGTTTTGGGATCACGTCCCTCTCAAAAAGAAAAGAAAAAGAGAACAGAAACAAAAGGAGAAAAAAGGCCGACTATAGTTCGACATTACACAATTCCAGGAGGCGGTCTCTCACCAAGGAGGTCCCCCGCTCAAGCCGCTATCTAGCTCGGCGTTCAGCCTCCTGGGACAACTGCTCCGCATCACCCAAGTGCATATATGCCCGCCAATCATCCTCCATCTTCTTCAGGGCGAGTTCCAGATTAGCAGAAGCTCGACTAAGTCTGTCAGCCTCCTGGATAGCAAGCCCCTTCTCAGTACGGGCGGCTTCAAGCTCGGACTCCAGGAAGGCCAGCTTTCTCTGGAGCTCGAGGATCTGCTCCCTGGTGTCAATTACCCCGTGGAAGGCGGCCTCCTCCCGAGCTGTGCAATCTTCACTTCTACGGTTCCATTGATCGTGTAACTGAGACAGATTACGGCGGTCCTTCAGTATAGTCGGCTTGATCGACTCTCGAGCAAGCCTCACCTTCTCCATCGCGGTTATGAGGAAAGTGCGCTCTTGATCTATCGCTGCAGACAAATTGGCTTGCTGCAACACAAGAAACTGGGCCACAAGACGATCGACCTCTAACAGCTTAGGCTCCAGAAGCGCAGCTAACCCTGCCCTACCGGAGAGTGTTCTAAGGATGTCGATTTGGCCACCGGCGCACCGACAGGCCATAGCAAAGGGAGTTCCCTTCTCCACGGCTGCCTCGACCCCTCTCTTCAGATGGCGGTGAAAGCTATCAACGACATCTTGGGACACTTCATCCAAAACTTCTGTGGAGGATGGCGTCAGAAGGAGTATGGCCGGCAATGTCGAAGGAATAGCATCGGAACTTGCCATCCCTGCCACCAGGAAAACAAATTCCGTACGAAAAGATGCACGAATAGCGGCTAGCTCCTCTTCCGTCGCCCGGAGAGCTTGAATACTTGGCATGGCGGAAAGGTCAACCCCCGAAACAATATTCAAGGAGGAGGACGCATGAAGCGTTGTTCCTTGCCCCGGCTGTGCCACCACTTGAGCCCCCGAACTTGAACCAGCTGGAGGCCCTTCAATATAGGTGGGAAGAGAAGGAGGCACACGTGCTTCCATCAGATCCCCTCCGGTAGAGTCCACCCCGACAATGTCCGTCACCAACAATAAAGGGGCGGGACCTGTACGTCCAAAGCAACCATCAATCAACGTAACCCGAAGGATATGATGATAGAGCAGATAGGCCTCCTCACAAGTTAAGATTCGGCTTATCTTACCAGGGGAGGAGCAGGAAGGCCGCAGCTCGCTCGAGGTTGACATAGTCTCCTCGCCCGCGACTTCCAAGTTGAATTCAACTGGTTTCTCTACCCCAGCCACTCCTGAAAGGGAGCCAGCCAGTTCAGCATCATCTCGTTCAAATTCAGCTGTCTCAGGGACAGGTGTAGTAGAACCCCCGTCCCCATGGGTGGAGGTCTCAGCAAGGTGGGACTCCTCGGCCGCCTCCGGAAGAACCCCATCAGAAATGATAGCGGTGCACATATCATCAACCAAAGTGGTCAGGGCCGGATCGACCTCAGTAGCCGGATCCCGAGAAACCGACTCCTCTGACGCCTACAAAGAGTAAAAGAAGATGATTAGGCCATAGCTTAGAAAAAGAAGGAAAATGTAGTAAAAATTCAAATCATCTCAGAAACAGCGCCAACATCATCAATAAATAGCCTGCGGCGTCTTACCGCAGCTCGCTTCGTGGAGTAGGTTATGCTATCATCAGTAGACATACGCCTGCTTCGCTTGCGCGAAGGACCAGGCACAACAGGCGGCTGCCTCGCAACCATGTCATCCGACACAATAGGTGGCTGATCCCCCGCCTCCTCGTCTGAGGAATGGGACGAATCATCGGCATCATGTCCATCATCCTCTTCGCCCGCCGTCGTGGACTCCGAGCCCGGCAGAGGAACCATATTCGCCTTTTTCTTTCTCTTCTTGGACCCCTCGGGCTTCTCTGCCAAACCAGTTCCGACAATAAAGCTGGTACTCATATCAAAATTTACGGGAGGTTTGCTCGCCGCAACGTGATAAAGGGCCGCCATGTACAAAATCTCCTCTTGTGTATTAGCGTCGGGGACCGAGAAGCTAGCTCGGGTACGAATCGTATTGTAATAATGCCACGCCCTAATACCGTCAAGGACACTGCCCTCGTAGCCTAGGCAAGCACTAGGACGATCAAGGAACAGCTGGCTATACCCGAACTGGTGGAAGAACCTACTAGGCAAGTAGGGCTCCAAGTACACGTTATTGCGGTAACGATATACCAGGTGCGTCGGACGAATATTGCACAGCCAGAGAAGCATCTTTTCAGATAAGAGCAGGGGAGGTTCAATGCCGTCAACGTGTACACCCCTCACTTCTCTAGCGGTAAATTGAGGGACAGACACAAAGAAGTCCGGCCCATCTACTCTCGCCAACGCCCTCCAACAGGCTAGCATGGTGTTGAATTTCCAAGGCTGACGATGGTATCGGAAAAGAAAAGCATCATCATCGGTAACACCATCGTCTGCTCCGGGCCTCATCAACGAACGATAATACATCAATAGCCAACCCATTAAATAATGGTAGGGTAGTTCTATTCGTTCAAAATCCAGTGTCGTCTTACGAGCAATGACTTTGGATGAAAAGGTACGGAGGTCGTGGTGTATGCTACACACCATAGCCGGAAGAAGGACCAGCCTGACTCTGAAGACCAGCTTCACGGCCGGAAGGATGAAGTGGCGGCTGATCCTTTCAATAGAACCTGCCCATCCCGAGACTATGCAGTTTCGTAGCCATACCATCAAGAATCCGGCCAAGAGCGCCTTCTCAGACATTTGCCGGGTACCGTGGAAGAAATAGCTGAAGGAGTCGGTGCGACTCCCAAACTTGTCACCGGTGGACCTCGACCTCTTGGAATTCGACATCAGATTGTTTATCTCCTCTTGGGTCTGAGGACCTCGAGAAGAAACCCGGCCAGAGGGGCTGAATTTGAAAAGATACGCGACCCAAGACGTAGTATGGGGAGCGTTCCCTTCTGAGCTATTGTTCTTCTTGATAACCGTTTGGTGGCAAATACTATGGTGGCATAGCAGTTCCTGGTACACGGCGACAAGACCCAGGAATCGTCGATCTAGATCCTCGAATTCCTCGTTTGTTGGGGTATATACTTCGAAGGCCTCACCCCCCATGGCAGCTTAGAAACAACATACATTTCATGGAGAGCAAGTCCCAACTCCCCTCCGGGCGCGAAGAAAGTTCATGTCCTCCGGTTATACATCTCCAAAAGGGCCATGAACAACGGCTTGTTGATGGGTAACCCGTAACAGATGCCCCGGATGGCATAATAGAGGTCAATCTCCCTAAGGAATTCCTCGTGTTTCCTCAGAATCTATGAGGTCAGGTTGACCCACGTAGGGATGGGGTATATCCAGTTCAACAGCGATAACCTGCCAACAGGATAAGACCCCTTGCGAGCGAGCTGATTCAGGAAAGTATCGGCCAGAGTAAAAGTGAAGTTGGGACCAGATACGTTTATGAAGGTACTCGGAATCAGTCCCATCACGCTTCGACTAACCGAGTCCCTGCTCGCACATGCCGACCCAATATTTCTGTTATAGTGGATGTTGCCTACGAACATCCCCGATTGGGTTGGAGTTAGGGAGCCCACCATCCGCCTGCTCAGCGGTACCATATTGAACCACGAGAGGGGAAAATGACGTTCCATTTCGAAAATATGGATCTCTACCCCGTCCACAGTAAAGTCCCAGTTCTCGGAGATGTCCAGCACTCGGGGGTTCTTTATGGATAGAGCATCCCCAAAGAGAAAGGCTGGTTTCAGATACTCTCCTTCCAGCCTTCCCGAGTTCATTATAGTACAAAGAAAATGGAAAGGCTGGTTATTGATGACGTTTACCCTCTCCAAAGGCTCATTGGCGGGAAGCTGATCTGACACACGTCAAACCAAGTTGTCGAGCTGCACACCTATGGCATATTGGGCTGAACCCACTAGGGGTTCTCCGGCAGCCTTGACTGGTAGATTTACTGAAAGAAGACAAAAGAAACAGGATCAAAAGATGGTTAAAACGAAAGTTTCTTAAAGAAGCTCCTGTGAGCCTATGCGGCTCAGATCAACGAAGCCTTATGCGGCCCAAATTCAGTTGGGATTTCGTGCGACACGCCTTCGATGGAGCCTATACGGCTCGGGTCAACGCAGCCTTATGCGGCCCAATTCAGTTGTGTTTTATGCGACACTGCTTCGATATAGCTTATGCGGTTTGGTTGAACGTATGCGGTTCTATTTAACAGAAGAGCTTATACGGCACGAATTAGCGAAGCTTTATGCAGTCTCGGTCAAACGAGACCTCATGCGGTTCAAATCCAGAAAGTGCTCATGCGGCTCAAGTCCTTCTCATGCGGCTCAAACACAGGGCATGTCCCATGCGGCTCGAATACGAGAGCGGTTTCATCATGATTAAACTTGGGCAGTTCAATGAAGACGAAGGATGAAGGCTTGTGCATAAATCATGCAACAGAGCCATGGGGTTTAGGGTTCAAAACATTTAATCCAATCCTTACCCTTAAAAGCAGGGTGGACGTCGGGGTGTACTTCAGGCATAGTGGCCGATGAGGAGGCCGCTTTCTTGCCTTTTGCAGCAGCAGAAGCAACCTTGGAAGACTTGGGGGCCATTATCGTACCGACGGTCGGAGAAGGAAGACTAAGAAAGAAAATTAGGGCCGAAGACGAAAGAGAGAGTGAAGAAGTCTCTCCGACTGAGCACATTCACATTTTATAGGCAAGAGAGAGGCGCCTCGATCCACGTATAGTAACCGACCCTTCGGTTCTCAAGACGAGCCGACTGACATAAAGGCCAAACTTTTGGGATCCTTCCCCAAAAAAGAAGCCTTAAAACTGACGGCAAATCAACAGCAATTAATGCAAAAAGATTTGCATACGTGTCAGGATGACGTGGAAAGGAGCTCATGCCGCCAGACAGCCCATGCGGCTAAAGGGTCCATGCGGCTGATTGACCAATACGGATGAGGAGGCTATGCGGCTGGGATATCCATGCGGTAAGGACATCATATGTGGCCAGAAGAGTTTATACATAGCCATGCTTCTTATTCAAAGTATTTCAATTTTGTAAATTGAAAACTTTGAAGGGGGTCTTGTAGAAGCATGGAAAAGAATAAAGAAAGATCCATGCGGCCAAGGATCCCCATGCGGTTCAGAGAGCTCATGCGGCTCAGGGACCCATGCGACTCAAGCATCTATACAGCTCGAATAGTCCCATGCGGCCCAGAGAGGAGCCACGTGGCCCTCAAAAGCTCTTCTCTTTGTCTTCTACTGTATTTAATGCCTTGACGGCTGACAGCTCTGACCAATGACAGAAATATGCAATAATGACTCTGTCATAATGGCAGACTCCTTGGAAAACGAAAGATATCTCTGATACAATCCGTCAAAACCCTAAAGACCTTTATGCGGCCTTGCCACGTGGACAGTCATATACGGCTCAGACAGAAGCCACCCATGCGGCTCAGGCAAAGGCTACCCATGCGGCTCAGGCAGAGGCTACCCATGCGGCTCACAAGGACTACCTTCATGCGGCTCACTGAGAAGCCATCCATCATGCGGTCGCCTACGTTCATACGGCTCAGATCATCTTCTTGCGGTTCGAATGTTCAGAGGTCACTCCCAAGCAGCCTTGACACATGGCCAGCCTTATGCGGCTCAGTGGAGGGGGGCAATCCTCAGGCGACTCAGATTTCCTAAGTGGCTCACGGTTCTGCCAGCATCCCTACAGCTATCAGCCGAATAATAGTGGGACACGTGGCAAGATTTATTAACAAATCCTAACAATCAGGTTTAGTGCCATCCTCATAATTACTGGGATCAAATCAGATCATTTGTAATCAATCAAATTGAACACGTGGCAAAAGATCCGAGCTTGGCATAACAAATCATGGAGATTTATGGCAATCATCATTAATTGCCCACAGAGATTTGATGCAATCACATTAATTGCTCAAATCTATTATGAACGGTCCAGATTCATTGATCCTTAACCACCGACTTTTGAGAATAGGCAATCATTGCAAACCCTAATGAGGCCCCCCACTCTTATAAATAGCAAGGTACCATTCTCTTGCAAAAAAAAAGAAACAGATGGAGAGAGACATAAAAGAGCAGAGAGCAGAGAGCAGAGAGAGAGAGAGAGAGCACACCCCTCCTCGGATCCAGAGAGTCAGAAAGAAATTGAAAAGAGAGCATTTCTTCATCAACGCCAAACAGTTCTTCTACAGAGCCAAGACTGCACCCGATCGTCCAAGGAGTAAGGCAGAGCTGCCGTCGCTTTCCCGAGCCTCTATCGTCACCCCCAGAATCTAAAATAAACAATTGTACTTAGATTGCTGTACCTAGGTTTTCGTCCCTAGGCTTTCTTTGTACAAGCGAGTTTGTATTATGAGTCTAAGTTCAGTCCTCCGATAATTGTTCTATTCTTTTACAATCAATGGCAAACAGCACCGACTGAACATGCTTGAATATAACATACCAAATAATCGAGAGTACTTCGTGCAAATGAGTTAGAAACACGCCCTTGACACTTGGATCCTCATGCGATACTACGTTAAGTTGATATATATGAATTGTTGACTAACTTAATTTACTTTGGACAGGAAAGGCCGGACGGTAAGTATGGGTAAGTCGTACATGTATTTCCATGCAACACATTAAAATTGGTAGCACGAGATAGGTTATGAAACATGCCATAAAACTGACCCTAAGGAAATATTAGCAAGACAATGAATGATGCACAAAAGTAAATAGAACGTGTTTGGTAATGATAGTATTGTGGGCGAGCTAGCCTTTCCACCAGTGCATAACAATGTACTGATAACCCTACAGTTTGCTTGCAGGATGCAGAAGACGTCGTCGGGTGTGAAGCTTCCCTCGAACGTGCTAAGGCGCAGAGCTAACTCTGGAGCCTTGGAGCGTTGCAAGGAGCTGAAGCACCATATACAGGACATAATGTATCGAAACATCGTCATGAATCATTCCATCTTGTAAGCCACTTGGCACGTCTTTTATGTTTCAGAGAGAGAGAGCGCTTGAGAGACTTGTAAACTCGGCCTAACGCCGCTTGTAAACTTCTTGTATATTAATAAAGAGATTGAATTTGTCGCAACTTGTGTTTATTTACTTTCTGCTACAAATGGGGACACTCTGTGCGACTCTGTGGCCTAACTCAAATTGGCCGTTTCTGGACTTGGCCTTGTACGGGTGGAACCTAGGCCCGTGCGGTATCACGCTTTAGCGAGGACGATCGCTCCTACGGGAGCGGGACGTGATAAATTGGTATCAGAGTACGGCTTTATGTCCTTGGACTTTATTTTGATTGTCTCAGTTTTGAAAGCTCATTTTGAAACAAAAGAAGTATACGCTCTCTCTCATTATGCCTTGGGATGTTCCATACAATAAGTCTAATATTTTCAAAAGCTCGTACAAGTACTCGGTTGAACGGGATCGATAGGCGAAGGCCTTTATGTCAAACCATGACGGACTTGAGTTGGAAGGAACCAATGCTAAAAGTTAGCAAACGCAGTACATGCTTGAATAACCTTACATTGACAATAGCAAACGAGTACACAAGATCGAAGTATGGTTCGAACGGGATGGGTATGCACGCAGCCTTTTGGCTAAGTTGTGCCAAGTATCGCGCACCAAGACCTTATGGTGGGAGCGAGTTTACAAGATCGACTATCGCTCGGATGAGAATAAGTGAGACTTAAAACGTATGTTGATAGAGATGCTACTTGACCAACGCTAAAACGAACATGGGAAAATGGTTCTTAGACTTTGAGAAACGGGCGAACGGGCGATTGAACATATCGATTGGGAATCGAATGATCTTTTGAGGATTTGTAGAATGACTTGACCTCGAGTGGTGTATGTGATAGGTTCGAAGAAGAATAAGAGTGAGTGTCGACAACTAGTCGGGTGGCTCTAACCCTGAGTGGTATATGAATGTTATAAGAAATTGTTCGAGCGAGACTAGAGGATTTACGGATAGTACGAGTATGTCGGCAAGCGATGATATCGCACAAAGCCTTAGAACGAGTAACGCTTAGTTGGTCGCGACTATGATAGTCTCAAACGAGATATCATTCGGACGAATTAAGAATGTGTAGTGCAAATCGCAAAAATATTGAATGGAGATTTAAAATAATAAAATAAAATAGATATCTTGGTCGAGGAAACTTAGTGGATCGTGCATGCAATTTTCAATTTAGTCGAATGGATTGAAACTTGAGTTAAGACAAAATACTCAGATAAAACCGAAGTTAGCACGACTGGAAGATAGCGTGCATAAAAAACGTTGGTTTGAAGATACGAGAATGAATAAGGATTTGGAATAGATGTTACTCAACAACGAGTTAGCATGAGACAATGCGAATTAAGGAATTAAGTTGCACCACTCGAAATTTGTTACAAAAGGAAGATCGTCAGGTTATGTACATCATCGATGGTATTGCGGCGTATCAAAGATCGATGTACGATAACTCGAGAGTACTCTGATTCAATGAATGATGATCGTGTTAGAAGTTACTATTTCAAAGGATGCTATGTTGGAAATTTTGATAGAGATGGATGTTTGGATGAAGAAGGATAGTGACTTGACTGTTCGGTGATAACCACAACGAGAACGATCTTGTCTTGTGCGAGCGCAACTCCAGCCTCGTACATGCGTCTCGTCAAATTTAGGACGATCATTCCGCATGAGCGTTGGCATGGTGATTATGTCCAGTGGGAATGATCGAACTTGAAATATCATGACATGAAAATTTTGATTGCTTCGACTTGTGGTTTGAAGCGAAGGCAAATTTGAGGATTAATCGGACATGTGATTGATGACTAAGTAAAGTTGAGGATTGAGTAGACCCAATCCGCGTATCAAAAATGAGTAAGTCTAGACACAACGCAAGAGTTACGTCCCGATGAGGACGATTAGTCCGCCAGAATATTGACATGGTGATTCATGTCCGTCATGGATAATCAGACTTGCGTGAGATCGGAACGCGACATATTGCAAGGCTAGACTACCTTGTGATCGACTACGTGAATTGGATAGGATGGATAAGTGAATTGTATCAAACATACTTGAAGAGATAGACTACGATAAGTGCTAGTGTGGACGCATGATATTAACATGTCGAAGATTCGGTTGAGGATAACCTATCGTAGGATGACTTTCCTAAACGAGCTCGGACTTGGAGCGGAGAATGTCTTGATGTGAATAGGGTGAACTTGCTCGATGTTTAGAAATTTGAGTGAAACGAGCTTGGGTAGAAAATCCTGTACGAACGAACAAAATGGTTTGACCATAGGATTGGAGGCGAGCGTCATACAATGACTTTGCACGATGAACCAAGAACTTGACTTGTAACTATGAACTTGTGAGACGACCTAGCGGATAGGCGGACGACCCTATGTCGAGTGATTGAACCTGTGTGAGTGACATTTACAGTATTGTCTGGACGGACGATAGACTTGGGGCAACACGACTTAGAGTAGGACGTGGAACTGGGAGTGTACGTGAACGACAACGAGATTGGCCGCAAATGAAGTGAATGATAGAAATCGATGATTAACAAGTAAAGTTGGGATAATGAATTGAATCGTTGACGGGTAGACTTGATGATAGTGCAATATTTGGTCTCAAATCGGACGAAAATTATTTAGACTTGGTCAACTCTGCTAAGAATAAATCATATTGATTTCATAGACAAGAACATTTGAGAAACAAATCGGATCATCTCGAGGACCGAGATAAACGATAGTGAGACACACATGAGTTCGATTTTAATCGAAGTAAAAGTAGAACGATCAGCAAATCGAAACTATCACGAGTAGCTTGTCTGACTTTGCTAATCGCTAAGCTTGGTTGAAATGTATGTGTTCGGGGGATGCCTTGAATATATGCACGATCCAAACTCGACGATATGATGAACTCGAATGCACCTGCAAGTGGGTTTTGAGATGCGCATGAATGAATGAGTGAGTTTGCCTTAGCCTACGACTCTCGTGTTTGATGAATTAAAATGCACCTCGTGTGACCATTACAATCCCGTGACAGGGCACAATAGTGACCAAGTCATAGAAACATGACGACTGAGTGAGTACCATTAACTTTTGAATAAGTAATAAAGTCATTCGATAAAATTTACCAAATGCATGCAACATAAAACTTGAAAGGATAACCGAGTATAGTTCGAGCGATAAAGCCATTCGATAGGAATTATCTAAGATACACACACGACATGAGTTAAGGAACAGTAGGATGACCTGCACTCAGGAAGTCTCGAGGACGAGACTTGTTTTGAGTGGTGTATTATGTAATGACCCGCTCCGTCCTAGCGGAACGCCGATTCAAACGGCAAGTGAAATGACTCAAACGAGCCGTCGACTCGAAGAGTTGCGTCGACCCGATGAAGAATCGATGCAAGGCTTACATTGGCCCATCAAGGATGAACCCAGACTTAGACTTTCAAAGGCGCGCTCGGAGTATCGCTCGGCCGATGCGAACATCGCTAAGGTGGGTGGCTCCGATGAACCCGTCTTTGCTTAGCCTAGACACTTAACAATATGGACACTATTGCTAGAATCGCTAGGCGATAACACCGCGCATGCTAATAAATGACTCAACACACCTAGCTAAGGGAATAATCCCATCTTGTATGCTTGTATAGAATATGGAAAAGAACTTGGAAATATGAGAACTCCATGCTCGTGCCAAGGCACGGGCTTACGTTTCAAATTCCTTATGCGTTCAACAATAAAGCAATGAATGGCTTACAACAATGAAACGGGAAAACTATAGACATAGTCATTCCGAGTAGAGTATAGCAACATTGAAAGACTTAGGGACCGATGGGTCACCAAGGCGACTCCCGTACGAGGAGTTGCATAATGTATGAATGAACGAATGAATGAATGAATATGTGAATGAATCAAGGAACAAACGAACAAGTGAAAGAAAGAAAAGAAAGAATGAATAAAAGATAAGAAAGAAAGGAATGGTTAGCGATAGGTATGACGGAGACGTGCATCGGAGCTCGCTACCCACGCTGCACGGACGCCGCCGTCAACCTGGTCGATAACGCATTATGGCTCATAAGACAGCCTATGGTTCAAAGACAGCCGTTAAGTAAAATGACAAGACAATACGAAATGGTCGTGGACAATCCACTCGTATACGGAGGGAAGAATCAAAAAGGGAATTCCAAGGCAAGGATCAACGAGACATCGTGGCCGGCCTAGGCGGAATCATGGCTTACGGGCTGTTTGGGTGGGGGCTCAGACACTCAAAGAGACGTAAGGTCGGGTATTTCAAAAGACTATCAAGGTGTACCAGCCATCATGCTATGATAGGTAAGAATACCAAAGGGGTATTTCAAAAGACTATCAAGGTGCACCAGCACGCTATGATAGGTGAGAATACCAAAGAGAAACATGTCCAAAATGGCTTGTGATGCCAGCGACCGGTGCATATAGATTAAGTGGACTTTGCTGGTGGTAATCCACGTGCAAGTCCTTGCATTGAAACAAAGTAGTCTAAGTTAACTGAACAAAGCGCCCACTGAGCAGGCTTGAATACAACACACCAAATGATCGAGAGTACTTCATGCAAATGAGTTAGAAACACGCCCTTGACACTTGGATCCTCATGTGATACTACGTTAATTTGATATATATGAATTTTTGACTAACTTGGTTTACTTTGGACAGGGAAGGCTGGACGGTAAGTATGGGTAAGTCGTACATGTATTTCCATGCAACACATTGAAATTGGTTGCACGAGGTAGGTTATAAAATATGCCATGAAACTGACCCTAAGGAAAGATTAGCAAGACAATGAATGATAGACGGTGCACAAAAGTAAATAGAACGTGTTTGGTAATGATAGAATTGTAGGCGAGCTAGCCTCCCCACCAGTGTATAACAATGTACTGATAACCCCACAGTTTACTTGTAGGATGCAGGAGACGTCGTCGGGTGCGGAGCTTTCCTCGAACGTGCTAAGGCACGGAGCTAACTCTGGAGCCTTGGAGCGTTGCAAGGAGCTGAAGCACCATATACAGGAAATAATGTATCGGAACATCGCCATGAATCATTTTATTTTGTAAGCCACTTGGCACGCCTTTTATGTTTCAGAGAGAGAGAGCTTGAAAGACTTATAAACTCGGCCTAGCGCCGCTTGTAAACTTCTTGTATATCAATAAAGAGAAATTGAATTTGTCCCAACTTGTGTTCATTTACTTTTCGCTATAAATGGGGACACTCTGTGCGACTCCGTGGCCTAGCTCAAATCGGCCGTTTCTGGACTTGGCCTTGCACGGGCGCAACCTAGGCCCGTACAGCATCACGCCTTAGCGAGGACGATCGCTCCTACAGGAGCGGGGCGTGACATCATTCCTCAACTCAATGCTCGTCAATCGAACGACCCGAAGGTCCCGAACACCTTTCGAGGCATCATGTCATATCCGACAGTTCTGTCACATTCATGCCACAACTGTATTCTTTCGCAACGAAGCTATCTTTTATTATCTCGTGCACGTAGGCACGTTTCGACTGTATTTCTCATCTATCCTTCGCGTCGTGCACTTGCTGCACGCATCGAAGCCGTATTTTCATGTTCTATGTCTCAGTGTTCATTGTCCGTGGCTTGCGCGCTAGGGCGCTCGCCTATTGTTTTTCAATGTTCTACCCATTCTAACTCGTGCTCGAAGGCACGGAATGGCTCGTGCACTAAGGCACTCGTCGAATACAGTTATCCCTTGTTCTTGCGGCTTGCGCACCTAGGCGCTCGCCTTTGCGATATCCAATATTTCATAGCGACTCGTGCATATGATGCATATTTTATTTCAATTGTTCTAACTAGTGTTCGACACACACTACGATTTATCTTTCGATCGGACCACACCCGTGGCGTCGATAGGTTAACTTAGCATACAATAATATATTTGACTTAGGCACGAAGGAGTAAAAAGAAGAGTCAATCCTCCCACCTTGAGTCGATACGCCTTCGTCGTTTTGTCGAACCGATGCGGCTCGATTCCCTAACTCTGTTGTACGGCCACTCTCCTGACTTAGCCATTCGAGCATTTCGTGCTTCATTGAATTATACGTTCGATTTGGCTTACCGTGCCCAAGTCCCAGCCCGTCGTAAGGCGACGATTTACTTTTGCGGACCCCTTACTGAATAAGGCAGAATGCCGACCTCTAATATTTTTGCGTCAACGTATAACCTGCACACGAAACCAAATAAAATTAATACTTGCATCGATTCGGACTTGCGCCTTGGTCGATTCGATTTCTTAGAATCTTCGAGCCGATTCAACACACTTATCCTTCGGGACAACGCGGCGCTTCGCATCGATTCAACTCGATACATTCTTTCGGACAAGGCAACTCTTTGCATCGACTTAGTTCGATGCGTTGCTCGGGACAACGTAACTCTCGTATCGATTCGTATCGATATATTTTATTCGATCAACGCGACTCGCTGAGTCAACGTCTCAGTGTAATGCACCGTGCGGAGCGGAACATTACAGTCTTAGTATTACATTATGTGGGTTCATCTTGATTCTGTTATATCCTTCAGATACTAGATTCGATAAGAACATATTCTATACCATATGTACAGAACATAGATGATTCACACTAATGTATGTTAGAATGAATTTTGGGTTGTGTTCTGAGCCATCCGTTCTCACACTCGAAACACATATGAATTAGTAATGTATGTCAATCTTTGTTTTTGTATCTCCTTTGGATATTGTGATGGATATTTGTTTTTTTGTGTGTGAAGTATATTGGTTTGTGTGATGTGTGATACATATTGTGATGTATATTTGTTTGTGTGATGTGTGATACATATTGTGATGTTCCGAGAGGCTTGAGGAGACGACCAATTATTTTTGGTCTATTCTGGATTGTATTGTGCGTGCCGGTATTGAGTGTTCCACCGAAGGAGTCGCGGCGAACCCAGGGATTAGATTCTATATTTTGGATTGGATTGGATTCTGTATTTTGGATTGTACATTTACATTCTGGATTCTTTTTTTAATTTTTTTTTAATTTAGCGACGTTTTTAGCGACATTTATAAACGTCGCTAACTGTTAGCGACGAATATAAACGTCGCTAAAAACGTCGCTACATTGTTGACGTGGCAAACAATCTGATACCACCATATCATCGCAAAGACGTCGCTAATGTGTCGCTAATCGGCGACCACAAAAAAATGTCGCAAATAACGTCGCTAATTAGCGACGTTGTAGACGTCGTTAAATAACGTCGCCATAGCGACGTTTTGCGACGTTTTCTCGATTAGCGACACTTTTTTTTCCGTCGTTTCCAAAACGTCGCTGAAAACGTCGCTAATGTCGTTTAGCGACGTTTTTCCCGAGATTAGCGACGTTTTGGAACGTCGCTAATCTGACAAACTTTTGTATTGATTCTTAGTTATATTTTTGATATTTGTTTGGATTTTAAGATAGTATTTGGATTTTAGAACATTAAAATTTTAAATTTTAAAATTTTAAATTTCTAAAATTTATTAAAAAAAGAAGAAGTTATAGGCGTCCGCCTAGGCGCTAGGCGGACCTCCGTCGCACCGAGTCCGCCTAGCGATTTTTAGAACACTGCCTTATAGCGACGACTAGTAGCTTTACTCATACTCATATGTGCGTTTACTCTGTCTTTATTTCATTATCCTTCCACTGCATGTTATTTAATGTTATTAGTGGCATGTATATTATGTATCTTGTTATGTTCCCTGAGGACCTAGTTATTTTTCAGGCTTAGACAGAGAGGAGGACTACCCTGAAGTTTATGGTTCCGGAGTCGAGACTGGAGAGCTACCTTTGCAGGATGACGAGATAGTTCCAGAGGATTTCTCGTGATCACATCATTTCTTTATTTAGACTTGTTACTTTATTCCAGTTCAGCAGACCTGTAGTTGACTATTTACTCTACTTCTCTTTACTGTGGTTTCAGGATGTCTCCTGTCGCACAATTATTATTTTTATTTTCTGCTGGACAGATATTTCTTCATTATTATTTTATTGGACTTGGATATCTTGTGTCTTATTATTTCTGCGTGGATGAGATTAGCTGTGTACTTGTGACTTGTATTATTATTCTGGGTTGTTATCATGACTTACAGCTTAAGCATTAGCTAATGGGTTTGAGAGGCAGTTTTGCCCCATTAGTAAAATATTGCTGGCATGTATCGTATTTCTCGTGCTACATATTTTGGGACTAGGACATTACACAACATCACTAGTCTTAGAAATGGATTCTAAAGACCTATTCAAATGTATTAACAAAAATAAATGTAGAAGAACAAGTTACGCACACATTCTACACATAATAAAGTCTTGACAAATGTAGAGATACCAATATATTTGAAAAACTGACCAACTACACGTCTTACAACCAACATTTTGATGAAAACAATTTCTAAAAGCTCGTGATAATTGCTAGACAACTGAAACAAAGCATTAATTTTGCAAATAAAAGACATTTTGATGAAAACAATTTCTAAAAGCTCATGATAATTGCTAGACAACTGAACGAAAGCATTAATTTTGCAAATAAAAGGCATTGTAGAGAGTATATGCACCTTATGATTATACCTGGGGATTGGATAAAACTTGCTTCTCGTAATGAGAAATGAAGATTTCTAAAAATGTAGGAGAAATGATGTTTTCCAAATGTTGGTTTTCATGATTTTGTGCATTGGAAGTGAAAACTGCGTAAGATAATTTTGTTACGTAATCTTCAATAAGCCCCTCTACTCTCCCACTCAGATAACAAATTTGATTGAACAAACCAAGAACGATAAGATATATACCTGCTTGGCAACAAACTCGGTGAGGAAACTAATAGTTTTTAGGACGGAACCAATTATTAATGGGACAGAATCAATTTTTAGTCCTAAATAAGGTATATTATTAGAGTCCATTTACAAATCTGGCCTAAATAATAATATCTTTTATTATAAAATAAATAGTCGTCTCAAATATTAATCTTTTAGGACTCTTCAAGATAGTGTATCAAATAGAATTGTCCCAAAAGTTCTCTTTTTTGTAGTTTGCACAAACTCGTACTTAGCACATAATTTGCTAAAGTCCTCTACTTGAAGATGATGGAGATCGGACTGCGAACAATATTTGTCGCCGAGACCAACCTCAATTGCCCTTCTGTCCGTACCTGCACCGCCATCGCAACCGTTCCTCTTAAATAGGGGTGCAACTCGGGCGGGTTGGGTCGGATTTGAGCTCAATCCGAGCCCAACCCGATGAATGATAAGTCTAGTCCGGGTTAGGTCGGACTTGGGTCGAGTACCTCGGATTTATCGGACTCTAATATGATATTTAAAATAACTTTAAACAAAATTAAATATTAAACATAATCAAATATCAATCAAGCACCAACCGTTATAAAATACAAACTGACATGAGATTTAGAAGGAGTTGAAGAGTTTGGATTAAAAAATTTAGGGTTTGAACTTTTTTATTTAAAAAGTATGAAACAGTCTCTCTCTCTCTCTCTCTCTCTCTCTCTCTATATATATATATATATATATATATATATATTTTCTCTCTCTCTCTCTCTCTCTCTCTCTCTCTCTCTCTCTCTCTATATATATATATATATATATATATATATATATATAGGGTTTCGAATTCTTTGGGTAACCCGACACGTGAATCCGAGCCCAACCCTATTTGATCGGGTTCAAATATTTTAATCCGAATCCAAATTCGAATCCAAGTATCTTTAACCATAATTAAACCAATTAGTGAGTTTATCCGATCGGACTCGGGTTCAATCTGCCCAAGTTGCATCCCTAATTGTTTCCTGTTGCTGGAGTCTCGGTTAACTAGTATGTTAGCAGGTTCATCCTCTTATTGGCAGTCGCAAGTAAAGAAAAATATTTGTAGTATTTCAATAAACTCATTTGCTAAGAAATTCTATGATTTGGTAGCAGGGGCAAACACAATTTATTTTGTAATCCAACCAATTCCATGTGGTTATAATCCACTTCACCACCATGGCACTCCCCAACCACCTGTCACTACTACAAAAATCGTTAACAATGACACTTTATAGATGACACTCATCTCAAAATGTCATGAATAGTATTTTTAATGTCGGCTCATTAGATGATCGTCATTAATAACTTTATCAATGACATTGAAAATAATAATGTCATGATAAGAGCTGTAAGACGACGATTAAAAATATAAGGGTCATGAAAACAATTATGGATGTCATCTTTTGTATGTGAAAAACAAAGATCTGGGACTAACAATGACACAATGATATTAAGGGTCATATTTAGTTGAAACAATGTTGAAGACATGTTGTGTGTCATATTAAGAGTCATATTTCTTTTAATATTTTTATTTTTAATATTTTTTTCATTTTTTGTGATTTTTTGTGATTTTTTTGGCTTTCTATTTTTAAATTTTTTTTTACTTTTTTAAGATTGATTTTTGGTTTTTTGGTTTTTCTTCCTGTTTTTTCATCTTTTTCATTTTTTAGAAATTTAGTTATTATTCTTGTTTTTTAATATTTTCTTTCTTTCTAATTTATTTTAATTAAAAAATATTTTCTTTCTTGTTTTTTAATATTTTCTTTCTTTCTAATTTATTCTAATTTATTTTAATATTTTCTTTCTTTCTAATTTATTTTAATTAAAAAATAGTTATATATTCAAGTTTGACTATGACAATACTTTTAATTCTATACACTGATTATTTTGAAAACTTAATAGTACTTATTTCATCTACTTTCTGGTACTGGTAGCATGATTGTATATTCTTCATAAACAGGGTTATGTTGATTTTGGCCGTTACGCTGCTCCATTCTATTTTCTAGCTGTTTCAGGGCCTGTGATCTTTGTTCAAGTAAGTCTTTTTTTTCTTTCAGAAGTTAGCTTATTAATTTACTGGAAAATTTATACAACTGAAATGGTCAACCTAATAACTGTAAAAGCATGGTTATGTTTTATATATATATATATATGTGTGTGTGTGTGTAAGTTAACATTCATGGTCAATCAAAGGTGGCTACCATTGAGGAAAAGTAAATTATTTGAAAGGTTTTGAAATGGGTGATGGATTGATGCACCTATTACAAGCAGTGCCAGAATCATAGCTGAAGGAGTTGTCATGGCTAGGAAATTGGAAAACTTGGGTCAGTATATATATTCCTTTCTTGTTAACAATATTATAAGGTTATTATAAGCTAGGGAAGTTGAGAAGGCTGTGGTTTATATAATAGTAATAGTAAGGTTCACAATATCGGTATCGAAATCCGTATCGGACAATTTCTATGAATATCGGGATCAGCGGTATCGGCAATATCGGCCTTTTCCTCTGGGAAAGGTTTGAAATAAATTAACATTTTCAATAGACTCTAACATACGAGTGCACAACATTTGAGTGCTTGCACCTACACATTTTGAAAAACCTAGTCTGAGCCATCAGTCAATAAAATGTATAGAACTACATATCCTATATTGATCTAACTTTAACACATTCAATTAGCCTCTTTTTCTCAGAGCCACAATACAGCTCCCTGAGTAATATTTCATTTGATTGTCTGTCTGGTGTGCAACTTGTTCAGCCTCTTCCTCTGGGAAAGGTTTGAATAACAACCAAGTTTTTTTAAATTAGAACTCAATAGGCATGAAACTAACCTCCTCTTGCTTTTGGGATTCTCTTACGACTTTAAATTATCCTGCATAGGGTTATGGGCTTAAATACAAATATGGTATATTCCAGCAAAATATTACAAAAGACTATCAAGAGGAGGTTTCTAAAAGTTGGCTTGAGGTATCTATTGTCTTCTCTTCTCTTCACAATATGTTCCTTTCCGATATATATGTATTGGTATAACATTATACACTAGTTGATTTTATGTTTATTTTTGTAGTTTGCTGGGAGAAAGGGTCTCTGTCAGAGAAATTGATGAAATGAGACGAGAGCTGGCCAAATTTATTGTTAATGAAGACCATGTAAAAAATGACGCATTAGAAATTTTTTGAAGTATTGTAAATTTATGTTGTGAACGTTTGAGACTAGAATAATATTGTATAGTTCAATGTTGGCATTTTGAATAAATATGAAATGAATTTTTTTTTTGTTGGTGTTAAGTGTTTATTTTTCTTCTTTATTTTTCTTATATGGGATATTGCACACAAAATACAAATTGTGGAATACGGATGAAAAAATTGGAGTCATCTTTTGTAAATAAAGATGACGCAAAAAAGTCATCTTTTACAAATAAAGATGACGTGTATTGAGCTGTCACTGATTTCTTATGATAAATGAAATTTTTTAAAAATAAAGATGACGTACAGAAGTCATCTTTTGTACATAAAAATGATGCGTCAAAGTCATCATTTGTAAATAAAGATGATGCATAGAAGTCATCTTTTGTAAATAAAGAAAACGTATAAAAGTCATCTTTTATAAATAAAAATGACGCGTGTTTAGTTGTCATTGATTTTCAAGATAAAAGTCATTTAATATAAATAAAGATAACACACAGTAGTCATCTTTTCTAAATAAAGATGACACATAAAAGTCATCTTTTATAAATAAAGATGACGTGCGTTGAGCTGTCATTGATTTTTAATGATAAAGATGACCCCTTCATAGATATCGGCCAAACAAATGTCATCAATTAACATATTTAGCCGTCATTGTTATCTATTTTTGTAGTAGTGTGTACTGTGGTTAAGCATTATTTAGTTTTGGACCAAGAATGAACCAAATAAGAGATTTTGTTCAGTTTAAAAACATTCATTTCGAATTTAATTTAAAAATACTAAAAAATTATTCGATTTTGATTTTGATTCCAGTTCAAAATTGAAAATCGAATAAGAATTATAAAACTATGCAAATATGTACTTTTTATGATAAAAAATGTGTATATTTTAAAAAAACAATTATATGTATTTTTTTTTGCAAGCTAAAAATTGATAATTTAATAAGTCCAACTTTATAATTTTATATTTTTGTATAATTTAATCACAAGTTTAACTTTGAATTATGTCCATTAAACAATAAAAATAGTCCAATCTAACCGAACCAATTATATCAGTTTTATTCGGTTACGACTACTTTCGGTTCGGTTTAGAAATTTTTATAATTTTAGTTTATTCGATTTTGACTATTTCAATTTGTTGAAATTGAACAAATCGAATGACCACCCCTATTGTGGTGCATTCCCATAAAACAGCAAAACATGAAAGCAAATGTACATAGACACCAAAAAAACATAAAATATAATTCCATTATCCATCTCAAGCCAGTGATTCTCGTTTTGCTTACAGAGAAGTGGCACACCAAAAAATACACTATCATCCCTTCCAAAACGATAAACAACATATATTTCCCTTTATAGAGTACAACAAAATGCACAATACGCACTCTATTACTAATTTATCCTCCTGAAAACAGAAGGTATGTTTACATTATATGAGTGGTTGTGCTTTAAAAGATCAATAAGTCTGGGTGGTGTAGTTGGTCATCACGGTTCGAACCCGGGCTCAGACACTTATTTTGCATCTTTTTTTTCTCTATCGGCTATTCTCATAATTTTCTCCTATGCTAATTCCGTGGGGAAGAGAATCCAAATAAAAATGAGCGTCTTTCAACTTCTTTTGGGTTCACTATTATTATTAGTAAATTCACACGTGTTGTACGTTAAATTTTTTTTTTCGTATAATAATTTTTTCTTATGATATTAATGTAAAATTATTTTAATATCTAAATATATTTAAATTAAGATATTATATATATGTTTATATTTTAATTACAATTTGTTATATATTTGATTATATTTTAGTATAATTTGTTATTGATACATTTCTACTTTTTATAAAGAGTTTTGGAAATGGTTAGCCGTATAAACATATATCCTCACGTAATTAATAAATAAATAAATAAAATTAATTGTTTAATTACATAAAATTATCTAATTATGAACAAATACTTGTTCTAACTCATTTGGTTAATGTGGTAGGTATTCTTCTTAGTTGTATATGTTCAAATCCTTGGAATGTTATTTATATAACAAATTAATTGTTTTCAACATTTTTTTGCATAATATTAATTTTTTTAAAATAATTAATTGATGATATTTATACGACTTAGACGGCTCAATCTTGAACCGTTTTGAAGTCCCATTATATTAGTAAAGATAATGGATGTATGTTCATTAAGAATTTAGGTTTAGTTTGGATTGTAGTAGGAAAATGGGCATTTGCTCAATCCTCTACTTCAATATACACTTGTTGTTGTGGAAACGTCTACTTGAATTGAATGAAAATGTCAATATTGAGGTCTCATTTGGTTGGCAAAATCAGGACCTTGGTAAAGAAAAATTATTTCTTGTGTACGAAAAAAAATGATTTCCAAGAAAAAGAAACATAGAGAGGAAATGGTTTTCTCCCATTCACCCTATGAATTCACTTTTCACCATTTCCAAAAACACTTTTCCACCCCTAATTATTCACCATCCCTTTCAATTTTTCTGACTTTTCCAAACACCAAAAAAAAAATTAATGAAAATTATAATTTTTCAAAGAAAAAGAAAGAGTAGAGAATTGTTTTCCTTTCCTTTTCCACTAAACAAACGAGGCCTGAATGAGAAAACTAGTTGGTTCACCCTCTTAAATTCCCGGCAAGTGATTTCCAATAATTTCCTTAATCCATGCACCAATATGTTTTGGCTATAGTCGTAAAGTTAAGTCAACGGTAAGAGCATTACGTACACAGAGTGTTAGTGACGTTCATCATTCCTACAGTCCTGAAATGTAAAAAATTGGCAGTCGTTTGTAAGAAATGTCAATTTTGCCAGTCAAAGTGCATATTTAGGACTGTCAAAACATTAACAATTTTTTACAGTCTAAAGAAATTTTCAGATAGTCTTAAGCGCAACAAAAACAACAAATAATCCTACAATCCTAACTATGCACACATATGTAGAAAATGATGACAAGCACTAATAATTTATATAGTGTTTTTAACATTGGCCTAGATTTGTGATAATCATATTGACATACTAATTGCACAAGACATATTATGCTTCTAATCTACTATGCTTAATTTCAATTAGTTGATTATTTGAATAAAGATGAGTTACATGATCGAGTGTAAAGAAACTAAAAAAAAAAAGACCTTTTGGGACGGTCAATAACCGTTTTAATAAACAAATTATATACCGTCCCAAATATTATTTGGGATGGCATTTGGGACGAATTTAAACAGTGCTATTAGAATGGCATGATAAAAACTTAAGGGACGAAAATAACCGTCCTAATTATTTTTAAATGATAGTTAAACCAATTGTCTCAAAAGTTAAATTCTCACATTTATATGACGGTTTATTAAGCAGTTGCAAAAGGTAGTATTTATAACGGATTAAAACGGTCTCTTTTAATGACATTTTTACATAGTCTTTAACAGATCTTTACAATAAACTAGAATATAATACACAATGCAAACTATTCACTTAGTTGCTCTTCTATCATACAAGTATACGATAAACATGGTAAATAGAAAAAATACTCTCTTTTGAAAGCTGGAGGTTGGAAGCCAACAAGAAAGTTTATCCTCATATAGCTGCTTTATTGTGAATGAAAGGCCTCTTGAGAATCCACACCTTTTCCTAGAAAAAACAATATAAGAATGTATAAGTAGAAATTATTTAAAACCAACAGAAAAACATAACCATAAGAAAATTAGAAAGGGAGAAGAATCAAAACTCACCACATATATGGTGTCCAACTTCTCTAACTTGGGCATTAGGAATTCATATAAAAGTTACAATTCGCGCAAACTTTTATTCAATTAAGTCCTCGTAAAACTTATCAAGCACCGAGTTACAATTGATCCGTACTCAATATCCTAAAAGATATTAATCAGATCACAAGACATGTTAGTACTGATTTGCCCAATTTGCAGGGTAAAAGCCACAAGTCAAATAGAATTTAAGTATTTTCGAGGCCTCTGAATATAAAAATTCACATTGTAAAGTGTAAATATAGAAGAGAATAAAGTATCTGGGTTCAAGACTTTCCCTGTTCGAATTGTCCAAATAAACCAAATATTAATCACAAAGTAGTTGACATGTACAAGAATAAGAGGAAAATGGTTGTTGATATTCCACCAGGGAATATAGCTGCCAATCTTTCCATAATTAGATTTACCTTGTCAGGGTCGGTTGTCCAGGCACCTGCAATTTATCAGTAGATTTTGCATTGGCACCCACGTGTTGAATTTTGAGTTCAATAACTTCCAAACAAGCTTAGTGGTGATGGTCCATTCACTAGGGCTTTTATCAACTGAAGGTTGATGTTTGGACCACCCTCTTGCAATTATGGAAGGCTATTTATAAGGGCACATCAAAAGTTAATCAGAACTAGTCAAAAGCAAATTTTAATTTATTTACAAATTTGCCATTGAAAAAATTACCCAAGACTAGCTAACATGTGAGTATATAAGTCAATTTTTTTTTTTTTTTTTGCTCTCCTCTCTTTCCTCACAAGAAGAAGAAGAAGAAAAAGAAGATGAACAAGAAGAACAAGGACAAGAACAACAAGAACAAGAACAAGAACATCAATTTTTCCAAACCTAGTTTATTTTGATTTTTTGCTCTCTTCTAATTTCTCAGATATCTTTCTCCAAACCCTAGTTTACTTTTCTTCTTTTTGTTTGGGCACTGAAAATTCGATCTGGTCGCGATTCATGAAGGCTAGGTATTTTCGGCATTCCCATCCTACGACGGTTGCGGCCAACAGCAGATCTTCTGCCAATTGGCGCCGCATTCTCATTGGTCGGAACCTCGCGGAACCCTTGATGGCCACCGATGATTCAGGAACGCTGCGGTGGTCCCTGAACCACGGTGGAGAATTCACGTTAGCTTCTGCCAGATATGCGATGAGAGGAGCCGGAGAGCCCAACCCCTTCCTCGTCCCATACTGGCAGACCACCATCCCCAACAAATGGTCCATCCTCATCTAGAGAGCGCAGTGCAAAAAACTCCCCACCGACGATGCGCTCACCTCCATCGGTTATAGCCTTGCATCGAGATGCTACTGTTGCCCCTCCCCGAAAGCAGAAACCGCGGAACATGTTCTGCACTCCGGTGAGCTCGCTAACCAGCTTTGGTCTAACCTCTCCATCAGATGGCGTCTGCACCAACAGGCTGGGGGCCTCGACGATCTCCTCGCCAACTGGGGAAACTCCAACATGCACCAGATCGTCGCAGCCGCCGGCATTTAGATTTTATGGAAAAATAGAAACAAGCACAGATACGAAGGCCGCTTATACAACTCCATACAACTGTATAGAGAAGTCTGCAGACAGGTTCTCAAGGTCAGCAATCGTCGCTCTTCCACCCAGGGCAGGCACCAGAGGTTACCACCTTAACCACGGGCCAAGAGTTTTTTGGTTCGGCTCATTGCGCGCCCACCAGCTCTGACCGAATTTTCTGTTTTGTTGTCTTTCTGCGCGAGTCGCGCTTTCCTGTATAGGCTTCGACATTTTGCGCCTTATATATCAATGAACTGGCCATTTTGATATATATATATATATATATATATATATATATATATATAAGTCGATCCTAGTCCATCCCATTCCACCATAGTTCGAATTTCTGGTTCCGCCATTGTCACGCCCCGCTCCCAGGATACGGCGAGCCGAGTACGTACAACATCCCCAGGCTACGCGACCATACAACATGAACCCAATTGTATCCCGTGATTGTCGCCTGTAAGGTCCTAGGTAGGCATAGAGTTAAGGAAATAATAAAATTTTCCACAAAAGAGCATAACATTCATTTTTCCCAAAATGTTACAACATAATTCAAATCTCATCATCAAACACATATTTACATTCTGGATTCATTGTTCTTCAAAATACAAAACTTACATATTGCATTCATGTTTCTTCAAAATACATAAGTCACATAACTATGAGGTTCCCAGGATAAAGCTACAACCCTCAGTCCTACATCATTCATAAAGTTCTGCCTCAGTGTATGCCTGTTCTCCATCCTGTTCTTCAACAATCCCTAGTGAACAAAACTAGGTCGTCAATACGACGAGCACGCCCTCAGTCAAGGAGGCGGTATGAATATGAAATGATAAAGCAAGTGAAAACAAGATATAACATTTGGAGTAAGTTAACTCATTACCTTGTGATATCCGTTAAGAAGCAATCGATTCTTAGATTAATGTCACAAAGGACACGTCAAGATCTTTCTAAAACTACATGCAATTTAGAGAAACTTTCTGGATCACACACACTCGCCTAGCATCTCAACAATAACCCCATTTGCCCGGGATCAGGCTCGTACAAAACGGGTTGGTGCTTAGATTCTCCAGCCGTCTGTACTATCACATATTGATGTGATTACAAGCAAGATAACATCATGAGTGGTTTTCGAATCATCTGGGTCGAGTCATCGCATCATGTGTTATAATCAAGAAGTTCGTATGACTTGGACTTTTCCAAGAATATCGAACCCATTCATTAGAGAGCTGAGCTGAACTCAGGGCCTGGATATCTAATGAATTAACAAATGTTCTGAGCTGAAACTCAGGGTAATGTGCAAATGGATAGCTGAGCTGAAACTCAGGGCCTGGATGTCCAATTGCGATTCAGTAAAGTGAGCTAAGCCTCACCCCGGATATTCGCACGGCCGTACGAACACCGTATCAGGGACTGATCAGTACGAAATTGAAAATTATATTGCAAAGAAGTCAGCCAGGTGTGATCCAACGGCTTCTCTCCCAAAAAGAAAAAAAAACCCATGCAACCTATTCTAAACATTTAGACTTCATGAAAACTATCTCCCAAACGGAAATCTTAGAAGTCAAGTCGCATTCCATATTAGTTTCGTCTTTTCTGAAACTAAAGTAGTCCAAGAAATATTGAAAACAAGGAAAATTTCGAAATGTCCAAGTGGACAAGATTCCAAGAATCCCTCCGATATTATAGGTCGGAGATGGATGGTTCAAACGGTGTAGAACTAGAATCAAATTTTCCAAGAAATCCGAGTTTGTCGAAAATAGACCAACTCTGGAAATTCTCGAAAATTTCGGCGGAGTCTCCTTTGTATTTACTGACCCGGAAATTAATCCGATACAAGTAAACACAAAAAAACAATGTACGGGCACGCCGACCCCTTCGGTGGAGCAACCCTCAACACCGGCAACACGCAAATATAAACGGGTACGCCGACCCCTTCGGTGGAGCAAACCTCAACACCGGACTACGCATGTAAAGATATATGCAAAAATAAAGACCTTGCTTACCTTAGCAATACGCATGCATTTTATTCTTGTTTTGCAAGGGCTATTTAAATCGTAGGAACATAATTATTAGAAATGTGGTAATATCAACATATCATCATCTGCTATTGATCACAATTAGCTATTCAAAGATGCTTAAAACATCAATTTACATTTGAAAAGTAATTATATAACTACCATAGTGCCTAGGTATCCCAAGAAGATCATTCTTGTTATGATTTCTTGACATTAAGGGCCATTTAAGCCTAAGGTAAATTCTGGACAGATTTATGATATTAAAATAAACTGGTAAACGGACAAATTATCATGTACGTGAAAAGATTATCAAAGCTACAATGCATATGTATACTTATACAAGCCTTAGGTGTGTATATATATATATATATATATATATATATATATATATATATATATATATATATATATATATATATATATATATATATATATATGCATAACCTTCTACATATATGTTGGATAAAATTTTGCTATCATGGAGGTGTATACATACATACATACGGGTATATACATATATACATATAGCTTTATAATTAAACATCTCCCAAATATATTTACAAAATCAAGAGAAATCGAAGGTGTGTATTCAAGATGTGTCCAAAACCGTGTCCAATTTCCGCATACGTGGTCTTATACATTCATGAGTATTTCGACTACATGACTCCCAACATTCATTTTAGCAATATCACAAGGTTGCATGAATTTCTTATAATTTCATAATTTCATTTTTGAACAAAATAAACATAGGGGGAGGTTCAAGAGGAGAGAGAAAGGAGGGCTTGCCTTAATCTTTGTTTTGCTCCTTGGAAAGGTTTTCCTGTGGAGAAATCCTCAAATGGCCAATTTCAGAACCTAGGGCAAAATAGGAAAATTTGGGTTAAATTTCTAGAACCATAGAAATAAAGAAAAAGGAAAAGGAATTGGAAGAAAGAAAGAGGAAGAAGCATAAGAAGATGGAGAAGGGGGGGCCGGCCGGCGGCGCCCGCCGGAGGCTGGCTGGCCGGCGGCGGCGCCCGCCCGCAGCCAGCCGCGCGGTCAGCAGCAGCAGCGGTTAGCGGCAGCAGCAGCAGCAGCAGTTAGCGGCAGCAGCAGTTGCAATTAGCGACAGCAGCAGCTGTTAGGAAGGAAGAAAGAGAGGAGGAGGAGATTAAGAAGAAAATGAGAAGAGGGAAGAGAAGCTTCACCTGGAAATGGAGAGGGAGAGGAATGAGTCTCTTTCCTCTTCACCCATTCATAAAAATAAAAGAGAAGCTTGAAATTACTAGAATGCCCTATGGGCCTAGTCATGAGATGGTGAGGACACTTGTCCTCCCTCTCATGCATGAGAGCCACATAGGTAAGCTAGGGAAATGCAAATTTTACATTTGCATGAGGGGCCAAAAGGAAAAGAAATCTGATTTATTATTATATACATATATATATATATATATATATATATATTTTTGAGAAATAATTATAGAAAAATAATTTTTGAATGGTTGATAATTAAATAAAATATCAATAATAAAAATAGAAAATTAAGGATATGACACCCTACCCACCTTAATTAAATTCCGTCCCCGGAATTTAAGGATAAGAGAGGTAGAGAAGGATAAGTTGCTAAGTACCTTAGTCATCAAAGAGGTAGGGGTACAGTCGCCGCATCTCATCTTCCCTTTCCCAAGTAGATTCTTCCGGTGAGTCCTTGTTCCAAGATACTCGTACCAAAGAGATGGTCTTGTTCTTAAGAATCTTCTGTCTTCGATCCAGGATCTCTACTGGCTTCTGTTCAATGCGAAGAGTTGGGCCAACTGTGATTTCTGAATGATCCAGTATGTGACTGGGATCTGGCACATACTTCCGTAGTTGAGATACATGGAAGACGTCGTGAACTCCTTCGAGAGATGGTGGTAAGGCCAATCGATAAGATACGTCGCCAACTCGATCCAGGACGTCGAATGGACCTATATACCGTGGGCTCAACTTTTCTCTGGTTTCAAACCTGATTGTTCCCTTTGTTGGCGAGATCTTCAAGAATACATGATCTCCTAGTTTGAAATTCAAAATTCTCCGATGCTTATCTGCCCACATCTTGTGCCTGTCCTGTGCAGCTTGAAGATGACTTCGAACTGCCTTGACCATGTCCACAGTCTGCGTAACCAATTCTGGGCCCAAAAGTTGTCGTTCTCCGACGTCACCCCAGCATATAGGTGATCTGCACTTCCTCCCATATAGTGCTTCAAATGGCGCCATCTTGATACTGGCCTGATAACTGTTATTATAGGAGAATTCTACCAGATGCAAATGATCATCCCATGATCCTTGAAAATCTAGAGAGCACGCTCTCAACATGTCTTCCAAAATTTGTATTAACCTTTATGACTGTCCATCAGTCTGTGGGTGATATGCTGAACTGAACTTCAGGCGACTGCCAAGACTGTCTTGCAAGCTTCTCCAAAACTTGGAGGTGAACCGAGTATCCCTGTCTGATACGATACTTACCGGCACCCCATAGTGACTAACGACTTCCTTCATGTACATCTCCGCTAGATGCTCCGTAGATTGACAGACTCGAAAGGGTAAAAATCTTGCGGACTTTGTAAGTCTATCTACTATCACCCAGATGGCATTGTTACCTTTTTGAGTTCTTGGGAGTCCTGATACAAAATCCATTGTAATATGCTCCCACTTCCATTCAGGTACTGGGAGTGGTTGCAGTAGTCCAGCAGTCCTTTGGTGCTCAGCTTTCACTTGTTGGCATACTAAACATTTCGAGACAAATTTTGCTATCTCCCGCTTCATTCCATGCCACCAAAAGTTTTGTCTCAGATCCTGGTACATCTTTGTACTCCCAGGATGAATGGAGTACTGAGAACTATGTGCTTCAGACATCAGTTCAGTCCGGAGTTCTCCAAATGGTACACACAAACGATTTCCGAATCTCAAGGATCCATCCGAATGCTTCATCAATCCAGTTTGTACCCCAGCTTCAGTTTGACTCCACAATTTTTGCAGTTTCACATCCTTCTTCTGTGCCTCCTTAATTCTTTCCACTAAAGAAGATTGAACTTGTAAACTTTCCCAAATTCCATCTGCAACTGGGCATATCACTTCAATCCCCATCTTTCTGAGATCATCCAATATCTCCTTGGGCGTGTTCATAAAGAAAGCTTCAGGCCTCCTACTCAAAGCATCTGCCACTTTGTTTGCTTTGCCTGGATGATACTGCAACTCCATATCAAAATCTTTAAGTAACTCAAGCCATCTACGTTGCCTCATATTTAACTCCTTTTGGGTGAACACATATTTTAAACTCTTATGATCTGTGTAAATCTTGATCTGTTCACCATACAAGTAATGCCTCCACAGTTTCAGTGCAAACACAACAGCTGCTAATTCCAGATCATGTGTTGGGTAGTTCCTTTCATGAACCTTTAACTGGCGCGAGGCATAAGCGATCACCCTTCCGTGCTGCATCAACACACAGCCCAAACCCTTGCCAGAAGCATCACTGTAAATCTCGTAACCTCCTGATCCTGAGGGTAAAGCTAGTACTGGTGCAGTGACAAGTCTTTCCTTTAATTCCTCAAATGCCGCTTGACATTTATCAGTCCAAACAAATTTTTCATTCTTTCGAGTCAATCTAGTAAGCGGCTCAACAATTCTTGAAAAATTCTCCACGAATCTTCGATAGTATCCAGCTAATCCAACGAAACTTCGAACTTCAGCTACATTCTTGGGAGTAGGCCATGATTTAACTGCTTCTATTTTCTTAGGATCTACTGTTATGCCTTCTCCACTGACTATGTGTCCCAAGAAAGGAATTTCTTTTAACCAAAATTCACATTTGCTTAACTTCCCATACAGCTTCTCCTGTCGTAGAGTCTCAAGTACTATCCTCAAGTGTTCTTCGTGCTCCTCCTCGTTCTTTGAGTAGATCAATATGTCATCAATGAACACTATCACAAATTTATCCAAATATTGATAGAATATCCTATTCATCAAATCCATGAATATGGCCGGAGCATTTGTCAATCCAAAAGGCATGACTTGAAACTCATAATGTCCATATCTTGTTCTAAAAGCAGTCTTTGGTATGTCTTCTTTCTTAATCTTCACTTGGTGATAGCCTGATCTGAGATCTATTTTGGAAAATACAGTTGCTCCTCCAAGTTGGTCGAATAATTCATCGATTCTAGGGAGTGGGTATTTGTTCTTGATTGTTAGTTCATTCAGTGCTCTATAGTCTATCACCAATCTCAGGCTCCCATCCTTTTTCTTTACAAATAGTACAGGCGCTCCCCACGGAGAAACACTAGGCCTGATAAACTCCTTAGCTAGCAATTCCTTGATTTGTTTATTTAACTCTGCTAGTTCCTCCTTATTCATTGGGTATATCTTCTTTGCAATTGGGGCCGCTCCTGGAACTAAATCAATGCTAAATTCAACTGCCCTATCCGGTGGCAATCCGGGTAATTCATCAGGGAATACATCCTTAAACTCTTCTACAACTCTTGGCCATTCCTCTATTACTTGACCCTGGAGACTCCTTAGTTCGAACTTTTCTAACTCCTCTTTGTCAAACTCCTTCTGGGCTCTAGCAAATTCATGCAACTTCCTACTGGGTAAGGAAAACTGTACTTTTCCTTGTCCACAATCAATAATCGCCGAGGTTGCTATTAACCAATCTATGCCAAATACTACATCATAGTTGTCCATAGGAAAGACTAATAGTTTTGTTCGGAAGCTTGCTCCTCCCATTTTAATTGGACAATTTCTACAAATTCGGCTTACTTCTACAATTCCATTGCCCGTAAGGATTTTCAATTTTCTAGCTAGAGGTTGTGTCTCTATTTTATACTCAGATATGAATGATGCAGATATAAAAGAATGAGTAGCTCCAGAATCAAATAGCACTGATGCAGGACTAGATGAAGCAAGTATAGTACCTGTCACCACGTCTCCTGGTATTCCTGCTTCATTGTTATCCATCATAAAGGCTTGGCCGTGATTCTTGTTCTTCTTCTTGTTGTTGTGGTTCTGATTAGCCCTCTGTGCCTGGTGAAATTGATGTGCTTGAGGTGGTAAGACTGGCCTCTGCTGATATCCTGTAGTGGCATTAGGCCTGGGCTCATTGTTCTGGAAGGCAGGCCTTTGTTGAAATCCTTGGTTTGCAGCTCTTGGTCCATGTGCATTATTCTGTGCTACCGATCTTCTATTGTTCTGGGGACATTGGTTCAATCGGTGGTTGGGGGATCCACACTTCAGGCACTTCCTTTGAAGTCTTCTGCAATTATTCTTTGTATGCCCCGGCCTTCCGCAGTAAGAACAACTTAGTACGGGTCTTTTCTGCTCATGCTGGGCACCCCTTAGTTGCCCTTGCCCCGAAGTCCTTCCCTGGGCCGAACCAGTTTCCAGACTCCGCTTTTGCCCTACAGTCTTCGCGTTGTTCTTGTCATTTTGCATCCTTTGTTGGTCTCTAGCAGCTTCGACCACTTCAGCATAGGTTTGACATTTGTAAGGGGCCACCTTCATCTTCAATTTATCATCCAATCCTTCCATGAACCGGACTACCTTCGCCTTCTCTGTAGATACCAAGCTTGGAGCATACCGGCTGAGTCTGGTAAATTCTGCTGAATATTCGTCGACAGAGGTCTTGTTCTGTTTCAGATGAAGGAATCTCCTTTCCAACTCCAACTTGGCACTTGGGGGAAAGAATCTCTCTTCAAATTCTTCCTTAAATTTCTCCCAAGTCACAACTTCATCAGATTCTTCTGGATGTAATGAGCTCCACCATATGTCAGCCACATCTTTTAATTGAATCCTTACTAGTGAAACTATGTCATTTGGCGGGGTCTTCGCGCCCTTTAGTAACGCCTCTGTGGTTCTAATATACTGCGCTGCTTCCATAGGGGTTTCAGTTCCTTTGAATTCTGGGGGCTTGATTGTCCTAAACTCTGAAAGGGTCCCCGTCTTCTGCGTAGGAGTAACATCCAATCTCTCTAGTAGTTTTGTTGAGGTGGCTTGGGAAAGTTGCATTTGTTGGGTATTGGCCTCCAAGACCCTTTGAAAGAATTCAAAGGCATCAGTCGTTCGTGTCCCGGAGGCTTCTACTTGTGAGGTATTGGGATCCGGTTGAGAAGCCATCTCCTATATATTAAGAATTGGAAATTCTTAAATACAAAATTTAAAGAGAACTTAATTTACTAGAGGAGATTGAAAAGATAATTGCAATGTATATATATAAAGCCATAACCAAAAGAAGCATATTTCATTCATTTCACAAAACACGATTACAATATGCTTCACTAGGAAGTCCGTACAACTTCTATACTATAATCCTTATACAAAACTATTTACATCTGTTGTAATTCCAAAATGTTGTATAATAGACAAAAATTTCCCTTTTTCTTCCATACATCATATCTATAAGCTATCTGCTGATCCATCAAAATGCTGTGCAGCAGACAAAAACTACCCCAGTCCTAACTGTCATGCGTCACCATCTCAGCGTTATGTAGGTGATCTCGCGGATCCTGTCATAAGGATTGGCCTCTACCCATTCCTCAATGGTCCCTTCGTATCCATGAGTAAATGGAGATGGACCGTCCTTCGCAAGGAAGAACCTAAGTCGTAGTTCCTTTTCCCAATATACTTCCGCTCCATCTTCCACATCACGAATTCTGGGGCATAGGCGCTCGAAAAATACACTGTTCACCGGAAGCTCTCCGTCGGGCGACACCTTCCAAGCCTCCCGAGCAAACTGCTCGTATCCGTAATGAGTCCGGTGGCTCCCATCCCAATAGATGCTCGGCAGGAATCGGGCCATGACCTATATCCGAAAAATTCCTCGAATGAGAACTTTATGACATAAAATGATTATCATAATAAAATCATCAAATTCTAAATAAATTTTGATCAAGATTCATATCCCCAACCTTAGTAGATTTTTTTTTGTTCAACCTTCAATCGTCATCTATTCCTATCCTAGGGAAGTCCAAGTAAATCCTTAAGATAATATTCGATATCCACCTTTACCATCTCCTTAATCTATACACTACCCTAAAAGAGTGGACCTGCATGGGCCACCAACCGAAAAGACGTGTCACGTCCCGCTCCCAGGATACGGCGAGCCGAGTACGTACAACATCCCCAGGCTACGCGACCATACAACATGAACCCAATTGTATCCCGCGATTGTCGCCTGTAAGGTCCTAGGTAGGCATAGAGTTAAGGAAATAATAAAATTTTCCACAAAAGAGCATAACATTCATTTTTCCCAAAATGTTACAACATAATTCAAATCTCATCATCAAACACATATTTACATTCTGGATTCATTGTTCTTCAAAATACAAAACTTACATATTGCATTCATGTTTCTTCAAAATACATAAGTCACATAACTATGAGGTTCCCAGGATAAAGCTACAACCCTCAGTCCTACATCATTCATAAAGTTCTGCCTCAGTGTATGCCTGTTCTCCATCCTGTTCTTCAACAATCCCTAGTGAACAAAACTAGGTCGTCAATACGACGAGCAAGCCCTCAGTCAAGGAGGCGGAATGAATATGAAATGATAAAGCAAGTGAAAACAAGATATAACATTTGGAGTAAGTTAACTCATTACCTTGTGATATCCGTTAAGAAGCAATCGATTCTTAGACTAATGTCACAAAGGACACGTCAAGATCTTTCTAAAACTACATGCAATTTAGAGAAACTTTCTGGATCACACACACTCGCCTAGCATCTCAACAATAACCCCATTTGCCCGGGATCAGGCTCGTACAAAACGGGTTGGTGCTTAGATTCTCCAGCCGTCTGTACTATCACATATTGATGTGATTACAAGCAAGATAACATCATGAGTGGTTTCCGAATCATCTGGGTCGAGTCATCGCATCATGTGTTATAATCAAGAAGTTCGTATGACTTGGACTTTTCCAAGAATATCGAACCCATTCATTAGAGAGCTGAGCTGAACTCAGGGCCTGGATATCTAATGAATTAACAAATGTTCTGAGCTGAAACTCAGGGTAATGTACAAATGGATAGCTGAGCTGAAACTCAGGGCCTGGATGTCCAATTGCGATTCAGTAAAGTGAGCTAAACCTCACCCCGGATATTCGCACGGCCGTACGAACACCGTATCAGGGACTGATCAGTACGAAATTGAAAATTATATTGCAAAGAAGTCAGCCAGGTGTGATCCAACGGCTTCTCTCCCAAAAAGAAAAAAAAACCCATGCAACCTATTCTAAACATTTAGACTTCATGAAAACTATCTCCCAAACGGAAATCTTAGAAGTCAAGTCGCATTCCATATTAGTTTCGTCTTTTCTGAAACTAAAGTAGTCCAAGAAATATTGAAAACAAGGAAAATTTCGAAATGTCCAAGTGGACAAGATTCCAAGAATCCCTCCGATATTATAGGTCGGAGATGGATGGTTCAAACGGTCTAGAACTAGAATCAAATTTTCCAAGAAATCCGAGTTTGTCGAAAATAGACCAACTCTGGAAATTCTCGAAAATTTCGGCGGAGTCTCCTTTGTATTTACTGACCCGGAAATTAATCCGATACAAGTAAACACAAAGAAACAATGTACGGGCACGCCGACCCCTTCGGTGGAGCAACCCTCAACACCGGCAACACGCAAATATAAACGGGTACGCCGACCCCTTCGGTGGAGCAAACCTCAACACCGGACTACGCATGTAAAGATATATGCAAAAATAAAGACCTTGCTTACCTTAGCAATACGCATGCATTTTATTCTTGTTTTGCAAGGGCTATTTAAATCGTAGGAACATAATTATTAGAAATGTGGGAATATCAACATATCATCATCTGCTATTGATCACAATTAGCTATTCAAAGATGCTTAAAACATCAATTTACATTTGAAAAGTAATTATATAACTACCATAGTGCCTAGGTATCCCAAGAAGATCATTCTTGTTATGATTTCTTGACATTAAGGGCCATTTAAGCCTAAGGTAAATTCTGGACAGATTTATGATATTAAAATAAACTGGTAAACGGACAAATTATCATGTACGTGAAAAGATTATCAAAGCTACAATGCATATGTATACTTATACAAGCCTTAGGTGTGTATATATATATATATATATATATATATATATATATATATATATATATATATATATATATATATATATATATATATATATGCATAACCATCTACATATATGTTGGATAAAATTTTGCTATCATGGAGGTGTATACATACATACATACGGGTATATACATATATACATATAGCTTTATAATTAAACATCTCCCAAATATATTTACAAAATCAAGAGAAATCGAAGGTGTGTATTCAAGATGTGTCCAAAACCGTGTCCAATTTCCGCATACGTGGTCTTATACATTCATGAGTATTTCGACTACATGACTCCCAACATTCATTTTAGCAATATCACAAGGTTGCATGAATTTCTTATAATTTCATAATTTCATTTTTGAACAAAATAAACATAGGGGGAGGTTCAAGAGGAGAGAGAAAGGAGGGCTTGCCTTAATCTTTGTTTTGCTCCTTGGGAAGGTTTTCCTGTGGAGAAATCCTCAAATGGCCAATTTCAGAACCTAGGGCAAAATAGGAAAATTTGGGTTAAATTTCTAGAACCCTAGAAATAAAGAAAAAGGGAAAGGAATTGGAAGAAAGAAAGAGGAAGAAGCATAAGAAGATGGAGAAGGGGGGGCCGGCCGGCGGCGCCTGCCCGCAGCTAGCCGCGCGGTCAGCAGCAGCAGCGGTTAGCGGCAGCAGCAGCAGCAGCAGTTAGCGGTAGCAGCAGTTGCAATTAGCGGCAGCAGCAGCTGTTAGGAAGGAAGAAAGAGAGGAGGAGGAGATTAAGAAGAAAATGAGAAGAGGGAAGAGAAGCTTCACCTGGAAATGGAGAGGGAGAGGAATGAGTCTCTTTCCTCTTCACCCATTCATAAAAATAAAAGAGAAGCTTGAAATTACTAGAATGCCCTATGGGCCTAGTCATGAGATGGTGAGGACACTTGTCCTCCCTCTCATGCATGAGAGCCACATAGGTAAGCTAGGGAAATACAAATTTTACATTTACATGAGGGGCCAAAAGGAAAAGAAATCTGATTTATTATTATATACATATATATATATTTTTTTTTTTTTTGAGAAATAATTATAGGAAAATAATTTTTGAATGGTTGATAATTAAATAAAATATCAATAATAAAAATAGAAAATTAAGGATATGACAGCCATTGACATGGTCAACAGGATTCATATTCTCTATAATTAAATTCTAATTCCTGGAAAATTAAATTCACATGTTTAGTGAATATATAAATATTTCCGAAAACATATAGTTTATATTAAAAATATAAATAAAATTTTAATAATAATTATATATATTTAATAGTTGTTAGTCATTTTGTTTGTGACCTAAACTTGCTTAGATTGAGACTCCGAAAAGCAGACATGAGTTTTGCTAATGTCACTCGCTATCCCAAAATTTCCAGCTTTTCAAAAAATTCTCATCAACCAACAAAGTCTAGTAAGAACACCAAAGAACAAGAACTAGGAAACCCAAGATTATTACTACAGAGAAATAGCAACCGAACCTAGGATCGGACCGCCGGTGGTCCTGGCGGCGGCGACGGGCGGTCTCTGGGTGGCCACATGGGAGGAGAGGGCCTCCATGAGCCGGAGAGGGACCGTCCTCCGAGAATCGAGGATCTTCTCCGCCATCTCCTTCACTTACCTCTCCAACTCCTCGATCTCCGCTTCTTCTTCTTCTCCGTCTTCGTTGATTTCTGATGGCTCTCTCTTTTCTGGGGTTAGGGTTTCACTCTGCTCTCCTGATCCCCCCGCCATTTTCTTTCTGCTAGAATCTGGAGCGAGAAAGTCCAGAGGTCTGCGCTAAACTGCGCCGGGGAGTTTTAATACGTTGAGATATGCAAGTGTGGTCCATAGTACTTGAAAAGTTTAAATGTTGTTATATGAGTTATGATATTAAATTTTGTGCAGTCCTGTCTCGGTGGTGTAGTTGGTCATCACGTTAGTCTCACACACTAAAGGTCCCCGGTTCGAACCCGGGCTCAAACACTTATTTTGCATCTTTTTTTTTTTCTCTATTGGCTATTCTCATAATTTTCTCCTTGCTAATTCCGTGGGGAAGAGAATCCAAATAAAAATGAGCATTTTTCAACTTTTTTTGGGTTCATTATTATTACTTAGTAAATTCACACGTGTTGTACGTTAAATATTTTGTTTTCTTATAATAATTTTTATTATGATATTAATGTAAAATTATTTTAATATCTAAATATATTTAAATTAAGATATTATATATATGTTTATATTTTAATTACAATTTGTTATATATTTGATTATATTTTAGTATAATTTGTTATTGATACATTTCTACTTTTTATAAAGAGTCTTCGAAATGGTTAGCCGTATAAACATATGTCCTCACGTAATTAAAAAATAATTAAATAAATAAATAAAATTAATTGTTTAATTACATAAAATTGTCTAATTATGAACAATACTTGTTCTAACTCATTTGGTTAATGTGGTAGGTATTCTTCTAAGTTGTATGTGTTCAAATCCTTGGAATGTTATTTATATAACAAATTAATTGTTTTCAACATTTTTTTGCATAATCTTAATTTTTTAAAAATAATTAATTGATGATATTTATACGACTTAGACGACTCAATCTTGAACCGTTTTGAAGTCCCATTATATTAGTAAAGATAATGGATGTATGTTCATTAAGAATTTAGGTTTAGTTTGGATTGTAGTAGGAAAATGGGCATTTGCTCAATCCTCTACTTCAACATACACTTGTTGTTGTGGAAACGTCTACTTGAATTGAATGAAAATGTCAATATTGAGGTCTCATTTGGTTTGCAAAATCAGGACTTGGTAAAGAAAAATTATTTCTTGCGTAGGAAAAAAATGATTTCCAAGAAAAAGAAACATAGAGAGGAAATGGTTTTCTCCCATTCACCCTATGAATTCACTTTTCACCATTTCCAAAAAAAAGTCACTTTTCCACCTCCTAATTATTCACCATCCCTTTCAATTTTTCTGACTTTTCCAAACACGAAATTTTTTTTTTAATGAAAATTATAATTTTTCAAAGAAAAAGAAAGAGTAGAGAATTGTTTTCCTTTCCTTTTCCACTAAACAAACGAGACCTGAATGAGAAAACTAGTTGGTTCACCCTCTTAAATTCCCGGTAACTGATTTCCAATAATTTCCTTAATCCATGCACCAATATGTTTTGGCTATATATTCGTAAAGTTAGGTCAACGGTAAGAGCACTAGAGGTGCAACTCGGACGGGTTGGGTCGGGTTTGAGGTCAACCTGAGCCCAACCCGATGAATAATAAGCCTAGCCCGAGCCCAAGCCCAGCCCGACCTCGGGTTCAACATATGAAGCCCAAGACCAAGCCCAGAGTATCGGGTTTGGCTCGGGTTGAACTCAGGTTGGGTCGGATCCATCGGGTTTATCGGGCACTAATATACTAATTGAAACAAAAGTAATATTAAACACATAATCAAATAGCAATCAAGTCTTGATCCTTACAAAATACAAACTGAAATAAGATTTAGGATAAGGAGTTGAAGAGTTTGGGTGAAGAAATTTAAGATTTGAAATTTTTATTTAAGAAGTATGTATGTATGTATATATATATATATATATATATATATATATATATATATATATATATATATATATATATATATATATATATATATATATATATATATAAGTCGGACTTCGGGTTCTTCGGGTAACCCGACACATGAACCCAAGCCCAACCCGATTTATGATCGGGTTCAAATATTTGAACCCAAATTCGAACCTGAATCCGAGTATCTTCAACCCTAACCCTAGGGGTGAGCATATAACGATTGAAAACCGAAAATCGAATCGAACCGAACCGAACAGAAATATGACAAACGGTTCGGCTTTTCGGTTATCGGTTCGGTTTTCGGTTTGAAAATTTAAAATTTTAAAATAACGGTTCGGTTTTCGGTTCTTGATCCGGATAACCGAACCGAACCGAAAACCGATTTAGATTTAATAATTTATCAAACTGTCACGACCCGATCCCAAATAATTGGGTCGAACCGGATCATGTCCAGCCTGTACCGTTGTTGAGACGGCGGCAGTAAGCTGTTACATTAGCAGGTAACCATACAACAACATCTATATTTGTCACAACTCAAATTCGAAAATGAAACTTTATTAAACTTTGAAATCAAATACAACTGGAATTTAAATGTACTGAAATAAATAACTGAACTCAAATAACAGAGTTTTAAATAAACAACAAAGCTGGAAAAAGAAAAAAACTATCTAATCAGCCGGCTCATCGGCCTCAGTCCCAACGTCCTCCAATGGGGACTCTGGCAGCACTACAGGGTACAAAACAGGGTCGTAGTAACTGCTGTATAACAGCTCAGCATCCTCAATGTCCCCTAAAAATGTATCTCCAGTCAGGAGGGAGCAAAGTACAATTCATGCTAATTTAAACAGTTAAAATAAATAATAGAATCATGCACTTTTAAACAATTTAGAAATGAACAGTTTTCTAGCAGTAAAACAGTGTGATTTGAATAGGCAATGAATATGACCGGCTTGGATTGTACAGTTGTATCCTATTGATACGATTCGGCTTATCCCCGTGTGTATGAGGGGTAAGCTAATACAGTTCTAAGTTACAGTTGGATGTGGTCATAAACATTACTCTATTCTCCCAGTCCCCAATCAGCTACAGTAGTCACAATCAGTACTCTCAGAGAGAGTTTCGTGTTTGCATCGTAGTTTAAACTTGCAATAAAATGATTATTAAAATAACTGTAAACTAACACAAACTATACTTGCCTCAAAATAGACTCGACTGGAGAGGATGAAGACTTCGAGTTGGAAATTTAGGATCGTCCTCGAATTCCTACATTCGAGAAATTAACTCAGAATTCAGGGTTACCAATCTAGCTACGCTAGTTGAAATCTCTAATTGTGTCCTAATCCATTTTAATACTTTATTAACAAAACACGAACAAAAAATACGAGTATTGGTGCGTTGAACTAATAACGAGAGAAATATCATTTAAACTTTGTATTTTGAAAAACTCGTCGATACCAATTTAATTTGATTAAAACTTTGTATTTTAGTAACTATAAATATAAAACTAAATTTCTTATTTTAGTGAGAAATACATGATCGTTGTTTAAAAATTAAAATTGCAGATTTTATTGTGAGAAATCTTTATTAATTTTTATATGAAAATAACTTTTATCAGATTTATTCGTACACTACAAAAACTCGCAAAATCAGCAAATAACCAAAATCCTACACTACCAATTTACAAGTTACAGAACCAACAACCAGCTGGGCTTATGCCCATTACAATTTATTTACATAAATTGAAATAAGACAAAAACGGTCGTTAGTTCTAAACTTCCTATAAATTAAATATGAATAAATGAATAAAAAATTAAATAAGTTAAATGTAAATATTTGATGAGTCTCAGATATGGTCCAATCGTCAACTAGGCTAATGTCTCAACGTCCGGACGAAGCCGGTTTCGTTTGCACTTAGCCGGAGCCCATTGACCGATACGGTCGTCTCCCAAAACCAAAATATTTAATATATATCCGAAATCCATTTTAAAATCATTTTAAAATATAATTAAATTTACGGAAAAATCCGGCAGCATCTCCTCTGTTTTTGGTCAACCCAAAAACTGGAAAATATGCCAATCTTTTTCCTGCAAATCCCAAACCAGGAAATCCCAAAAAATATATATAAAAATAACCACAAACATTCCACAGATTAATTCAGAACGACCCGAACCAAATTCGGGAGTCTGAAACTAAACCAGAACATCACAGCACAATAATCGGGAAGATCCGAAAACTAAAGTATTTAGAAAACCATTTCCAAAATATTTCGGAAATAAGGAAAACCAAATAACAGAACTTCCCGACGTTCCTCGGAAATCCCGGGAACGACGTTCACCCCAAAAATCGAAATTTCCAAAGGAAACTCGTGGACCAATTCATCATCGACACCGGGGAGGGACGAACTACTGTGATTAACCAGGGATTACCCAAATCGACGAAATCCGAAGGGTTGCCTCGGACTCGGGACGCGCGAATCCACAGTACGAACTCGAAATCCTGTGAACTGCAGAGATCGGCCACGGGAACAGCGGATCTGGACCCACGAGGTGCTGCGGACAGCGGATCGGGGCACGGGAACAACGGACGGAGCTGGGGGTGGCCGAGAGGCGGCGGCTACTATAAGCCCCTAATTTTCAAATTTTATTTTAATTAGTGTTAATTGATTTTTAATGTCAAATATAGCTTTAAAATGATTATTAGGATTTTTAGGAATTTTTCTAGAAATTTTAAATGATTTTTCAATAAGTTTTATATATTAAAATATTAATTTGTAATTTTTAGAATTATTTTAATATAATTTTGTAATTTATCAAATTGTTTTAATTATAGTTTGTAATGATTAGAATTGATTATATATCAGTTTGTAATAAATGATTTGTTTTTAAATATGGAATGCAAATTATATTTGCATTTATATTCGGTTGGGGGCCTAGTGTAATAACCTAAAACTTGGGGGCCTAATTGCTAACTACCCGAACACCCCCCCCCCCCCCACGATCGAACACTCTCTCTCCTCACCCACTCGCGTTGACCCCCCGGCTGCCCCGACCGCCACGACCGCCCTGCCCCCGCCAAATCCGGCTGCCCCCACCGCCTCAACCCCCCCTACAAAACTCCCCCATCTTCCCCCCGACTGAACCCTAACCCTAAATTCTCTCCACCACCCCCACGACCACCTTTCTCCCCAGTTCTTCCCCGAAACCCTAGACTAAACCCTAACTCCGGCGTAACCCCACCACCAGCTCCACAGCCACCTACATCGACCACAACCGCCACCGTTCGACTCGCCCTGTCACGTCGACCCCAGCGCCACCCGACCGCCCTGACCACGACGCCTCCTCCGCCCAGGCGCCACCCCGACAGCAACCCATCTCCGGACACGTATGTGTCAGTCGTATTTTCGTGTCTCATTTGTGTCTCGTTTTCCTGTGGACGACTCGCCAGGACATGGGCAGTCTTTGGGTAAACGTGGACACGACCGATTCAGTCCGTGCGTGTCGTGCGTAGCACGGACACATAGATACCTGTGTCCTAAACTGTCTGGACACAGGACCGTTTTATATTTTTTTTTATATAATCTAACCTAAACGAAATAAAATAAATGAAACCCTAACTCTAACAAACCCAGCGGACTGACCCCCTGGTCAGCCCGACCCGATTAAATCCCCCCCCCCCCCCGCGCTTCTCTGGCTTGGGCTCGAGTCCCCCTTCTGTTTTCCTTTCTTTTTCTTTTTCTGTTTCTTTTCTTTTCTTTTTCTTTCTTTGTTTTATATATATATATTTATATATATATGTATATATATATATATATATATATATATATATATATATATATATATATATATATATATATATATTAGTGTATATATATATATATATATATATATATATATATATATATATTTTATATATATATATATATATATATATATATATATATATATATATATATATATATTTATATATATATATATATATATATATATATATATATATATATATATATATATATATATATATATATATGTATATACTGTATTTTAACAGTATTTTATATATATGTATATATATTTTATGGTTAGTAAATTTCATATATATATATATGTTTGTTTGTATATATGTATATACTTTTATGTGTATATATATATTATATATATATACACCATATAATTTTTTTTTTATTAAGAGTTTTCTTATATATATATATATATATATATATATATATATATATATATATATATATATATATATATATATATATATATATATATATATATATACTTTATAAATTAAGTATTTTCCTTATACATAGACATATGTACTTTCAACATATGTATGTATATATTTATTTTGTATCTTATTAAAATATTAATATTATTTTTGCACTTTTACCAAGTTATATTTTTTTTAGTGTATTTAAATTGCTGCAACCATTTGGTGTCCAAGCCTAGCATGGGTATTTGGGCTCAAATGTGTTTTCACACATTCAAGACCTGTACAAGTCATATTGGACTTGATTCATGGTATTGGGTCCTGTATTTGAACTTTGGTTCAAATTATATACATGGACAAAATACGCAGATAATTAATTATTGTGTGCAATGCTGTTTTTGATTTTCTAAAAATACTTAAAGTACTGCTAAAATTATGGAAAAATAGTATTTAGATACTATGTTAAGTTAGCTAATTTAGTATATTTTTTGTAGTATTTAATTTACTGTTTTGCCACTAGTTTGGCATATGAAACCAAAACTCATTTTCTGTATACTTAGGAAAACTGATTTTTTATAAAATATTTGTACTGGTTAATAAATTCCAAAAAATTATAATAAATTTCTATGATTAACAAGGATCACTTTGGTACTTTACTTTAAACAAAACTAGGCTTTTTGTCTATCTCTAAAATTGTTAGAACACAATAGAATTTTGATTTATTTATTGATTAATTACGACTTGTAGCTTTTTGTGTTATGTTGAGTTTTAGCCTTGTTAAACCCCACCCCTCACTAGTGTAAAGACCCTAGAAAGTTAGTTAAAGTAGTGTGTCATCCCACATTGGTCTCCTAAGCTAAAATTATTATTTTGGCTAGGTGCCCAGTCACAAGTCGTGTCGCACCAATTAGTGTCCTAGTGTTTTAGCTTAGTGTAAAAACTAAGTTATTGTATTTACTTCTATAGCGACGAGTTACCGGACATCCATAGCACTGTTATCGCAGCTTGTTTTGTTTTGCTTTGCTAGAGGCAAGTACTTTCTACGAACTTTACATATTGTCACATAAATGAACTGCAAAAACCCACCATGTTAAATGCTGATCCTTGGGGTAGCAAGTTAGATCTCTACATATTGTACTTTCAGTTACTACCATGCTTAGAACAGTCTTGATGTATCTCTCATATGATTAGAATATGGGTTATGGGAAAACTGTTAGTAGTGTACGTGATCATACCCCCTTCTCCCGTACGTCTGTACCGAATAAAGTTTCATTTTATATGATTACTGCATCGTAGGCCTTTATATCAAGGCGAAGTTGTGCGTATGTACATCTATCGCCCTATCACTTGTACGGAAGTACATTTCATTATGTGCCACAGCACATTGTACATCTATTGACCGATCACGTACTTGCTACAGTTTTAAACATTACATATACATCTGTCTGTATGACATATGTATCCTTGCCATGATAGATTGTGTGATGCCATGCTTTCCAGTTATTCCTCTCATGTTCATTTCCATGTTTCATATGCTAGTTTGCTAGATTTAGTACTTGCTTCCGTCCTGACAGGATAACGTTGTAGGTGTCCTTACTGAGGAGGAGTTACTCTGCGACACATATTATGGGGTTACTGCCGAGGACCCGGCTCTGTGTCACGACCCGTACCCTGATTAGGGGCACGAGAAGTGGGTATGTCCAGCCTACGCCGCAGCATCGGCGGTAGAACGCTGTCTAGGTCATCTAGAATACTACAACTAAACAGATAAAGGTACCTGTATAGTATATACACTCCGAATGGAGGTGACATAGCAATACAGTCTCAATCACAAATGTAAAACTAAGGTAGATAGCATGGAAAGGAAATATGATAGATGAAGCAAGAAAAATAAGTTCGAGATCCACACAAGTCCAAAACTAAACATAACATCACAGAATAATATATAATACTACATTCTAAAATCCAAAGCTGGATCGCAGTCCAGTCAAGCCTAACAAGTGCTAACTACTCAGGGAGTATAAAATCTAGTGGCCAATCTATCAGGCCACTGTCCTGGCCTGAGTCTCCATCTGTCTCAGAAACATCTGTAAAATTTCATAACGGTATCCTGTCAGGAAAATGAGCAAGTACAACCACCAACAGCAGTTCCATGTGAATTAACAAATACTATAAGAGACAGTATAATGAAATACAAGACAAAGATATATGCGACTTGGGAACCATTCGAAAGCCGAGTTACAACCCTTAAACTAAACAAGGACCGGGGTTGTAACCCTTCTTTCAAACAGGACTTAGTCTCAAATCATGGTACAGTATAAAGACAGGTAGAGCATGTGAGTAAATAAAATCATAGCATGGTGAGAAGTACAAAAAGTAAAACTGAATTGGAATATAAGATACGACAATAAATGTAAAATGTGATTTGAATTATTAGAGCGATATGTGATAGGCTAAGGAGTCAGGATAGGGTTATCCACTTGGCCCGACAATTACAGGAAAATCTCTAGAAAGGTCATGTCGGCCAACCTGGATAACCCGGCAAGGGGTGTCTGCTACACCCTACGTGAGGTGAGGGTGGCGCTAGCAAAATAAGGACATGGGGCTTTGATCACATAACCCCTAATAATTCCCCCATCCCCGAATAGTATACGGATCCGGACATAGCACGTCATGACGCAGGATTCCCTAAGAGGGGAGCAAGTCCTCTTCAGGAATCGGCGTCAATACAAGTACAAGAATCAAGACCAAGCAAGTACCAGTATCCCAAGAAATCTAGGAATGACATCTCATGACAGGAATCCGATAATACTAGTCCGTGAACTATCGTGTCGAGAATCAAGTAAGACACTACAACTGAATCGGATATAGTAGATATCAAGACAATAAAAACTATCAGTGAATGTACTCGCCTGTGGTCCTGAGCTGATAAGGTGAACAGACGCTCAGAGTAATCACAGACCTAAAGATGAGATACTACAAGTCAAACATGGTTTAATAATGAAAGAAAAGCTAATCTAATCATGATATGCAAGTCTAAGTCAAAACTAGGTCAAACTAAGTTACACCAAGCTAAACTAGGTCACACTAGGACAACCAAGGTCAAACAAGGTCACAGGAAGTCAATCCAAGTCAAACTAGGTCAATTTGGGTCAAGGTTGACTTATAGTTGACTTTTGGTCAAAAAGTCAACTCTGGTCAACATTGAGTCAACCCTAGGGCAAACAAGTCAAATGTTGACTAACAGTTGACTTTCAGTCAACTGGTCAACTCTGGTTTGGTTTTGGTCAATTCTAAGTCAAGTGTTGACTTGAAGTTGACTTTTGGTCAAAAAGTCCACTCTTAGTCAACGGAGGTCAAGACTAGCCTAAACTACCCTCGTATAGTCATTACCTACCAAGTCAACTTATTTCTAATCCCATCTTAGAAGTTAAACTCAATATCTCATCAATACCCTATTTTCTACATTTATCCTTCTCATTCTCCTTCTCATTATTCTCCTCCTTATTCTCCTTCTCATTCTCCTCCTTATTCTCCTCTCTATTCTCCTCCTTCTCATTCTCCTCCTCATGCTACTGCTGCTCCTGCTAGTGCTATTGCTGCTCCTGTGGCTTATTCTCCTTCTCATTCTCCTCTTCTCATTCTCCTCTCTATTCTCCTCCTCATTCTCCTTCTCATTCTCCTCTCTATTCTCCTCCTCATTCTCCTCCTCATTCTCCTCCTTCTCATTCTCCTATCTATTCTCCTCCTCATTCTCCTCCCCATTCTCCTTCTCTCATTCTCCTCTCTATTCTCCTCCTTCTCATTCTCCTCTCTATTCTCCTCCTCATTCTCCTTCTCATTCTCCTCTCTATTCTCCTCCTTCTCATTCTCCTCTCTATTCTCCTCCTTCTCCTTCTCATTCTCCTCTCTATTCTCCTCCTCATTCTCCTTCTCATTCTCCTCTCTATTCTCCTCCTTCTCATTCTCCTCTCTATTCTCCTTCTCATTCTCCTGTCTATTCTTCTCCTCATTCTCCTTCTCATTCTCCTCTTTATTCTCCTCCTCATGCTCCTCCTCATTCTCCTCCTTCTCATTCTCCTATCTATTCTCCTCCTCATTCTCCTCCTCATTCTCCTTCTCTCATTCTCCTCTCTATTCTTCTCCTTCTCATTCTCCTCTCTATTCTCCTCCTCATTCTCCTTCTCATTCTCCTCTCTATTCTCCTCCTTCTCATTCTTCTCTCTATTCTCCTCCTTCTCCTTCTCATTCTCCTCTCTATTCTCCTCCTCATTCTCCTTCTCATTCTCCTCTCTATTCTCCTCCTTCTCATTCTCCTCTATATTCTCCTCCTTCTCATTCTCCTCTCTATTCTCCTTCTCATTCTCCTGTCTATTCTCCTCCTCATTCTCCTTCTCATTCTCCTCTTTATTCTCCTCCTCATTCTCCTCCTTTTCATTCTCCTCTCTATTCTCCTCCTCATTCTCCTCCCTCTCATTCTCCTCTCTATTCTCCCACATACATATCTACATACACACGCACATATCTATATATATATATATATACAGACACACACACACACACACACACACACACACACACACACACACACACACATATATATATATATATATATATATATATATATATATATATATATATATATATATATACAGACATACACACACACACATATATATATATATATATAAATACACTCTCTCAACACCACTACCACTATTCTCATGACACCATGTAAATATATATATATATAACAAATATGATACAATATGATACATTGAAAATACCTTCTCTAAACAATATAAAATCTGGAATTTAAATGTCTAATAATTAATCACACAATATATATATATTAAAAATAAGAGTCCAATAGGAATTTTCTACTAGGACACAAACCTACACATAGGACACTCCTAAAAGTCTCCAAAAGGACACGAAACGGACACAAATGGAGACACAACCATGGAGGTTATTCCTATGGGTCAAAAATAATCCTATATGCATGTTGGGGTGATTTAGAAGAGAGATTATACCTTCCGGGAGAGAGATCCAAATGAAAATGCTTCCCGACTCGACACTGACACGTAGAGATTCTAAAAGGACACGAACGAGCTCCGAATCCTCCCAAACTTGGCTAGCTCCTTCCTTTCATGGAGTAGAAGAGAAAAGAAGAATATTTGGTGGAAGAAATGGTGGATTTGGAGATGAAATCAATGGAGTGGCTCTCTAAATTTTGGGGAAGAACAAGAGAGAGAAAGTTGTGGATAGAAATGAAATGGAGAGAGAGAGATTGCTTTGGAGTGAAGCAAAGGAGAGGGGGTGCTGCTCCATACATGGCCGGCCACATTTTAGAGGGTTGGGGGCATTTGGCAATTTACCAAAATGCCCCCAAGTCAAAGAAATGAGTGGTTTGAGTTAGGATCAAAATGGTAACTTGAAAACTCCTAATTTCAAGCTCTAAATCTAATTCTAATCCCTAATCCCACTAAAATCAAATGGGATTAGTCAAATATAAATATCTGGGTTTGGTCATGACAAGTTGGTCGGTTCCAGTTGGGTTCCGATCAGAGTCTAAGCTACCCCGGGTTCCCGATACAAGTCGGAATGAGCTGAAATTCGAACCCGGCCCTAATAACCCCAAAATAATATCATAAATAATAAAATAAATTTCAAAAAATATTCAAAAGTACAAAATGACAAAAATACCCCTGTTCCTAAAAACTGGGGGTGACAAATCTATTCACCTTAAAAAAATTTCGTCCTCGAAATTAATACAAAGCAATCACAGAAAAACACACGCAGAAAACAATCCCTCTCGAATACTTCCAAAGAAAAAAAATTTAACAAAATAAAAATCTCTTAAGACACAACAACACTTGCAAATAAAAACTGTTACGTGTCCGACACGGACACGAAACCATCACAAAATCTCACCTATCAAAAGCCAAATCAACAATCACCAATGCAAAATATTAAAATAAATCAAAGAGGTCCAATGACCAAAATACCCTTGGGCCAAAAATGATACTGAAAACATCATAATCACATGGTTAGGCTCTAGGTCAAACAGTCTCTAAGGTTTCTCTAGCAAAACATTAAAATCACAAATCATGGCATAAAAATTTAAAATGATTTAAAATCTCAAAAATCAAAGCATGAATTAAATGACTAAAATTATAAAATTTAAAATTACTCTTAAATAGAAACTGGGTGCTATAAGTCTATCCACCTAAAAAAATCATCCTCAAAATTTTAAAACAAAATAAACACATGAAAATCATGCAGATCGATAATCGTATGCGTCTGTCCAATCATCATGATACTCAGAATCTCCGTCATGCCAGTGAGCAAGGCTACGATAATCACAGAGTCCTCAACTACGGTACATACCTCTAGTATTATGGTATTTAAAATTTTTGCATTGCCGCTAGCTTGGCAGCGAAAACCTTAAATTCCCACACCCGAGAAATACGTCCATAGTCCGACTCTATGTCCTCACTCTGCCTGCTAGCATGACCCTAGAGGATTCTAAAATCTCATAATCGAGGCGACCTAGCCCATACGACTTATCTCAGAAAAATATCACACCACAAGGACAACCTTTCATTAAACAATCAAGGAACAGATGGAATCGAATTTCAAACAGTTTATAATTAAGGAAGCAAATACGTAAATGAGATCGAAAGATTGGAACCTGCACTCTGCCCTGCTGCTACCTGACTGCGAGTAATCGCCATCCTGAGGACGAATTGAACCCAAGAGATCAATATGGCACAAGATAAGATATTATCAAAGGAGGGCAATTGAATTCAAATGCAAGAAGAGTTGTCATGGTAATCAAAAGATCAGAAAAATTTCCTAAAATGTGATTGAGTAACTCCTATCATACCCTAGATCCTATGTCCTAATCGCAGGCTCGTAATTAGCACTCTAAGTCGAGCACCATTACGAGATCGCACTAATTGAGACACTGACCTGCATGGGCCGCTACAAAAATGTGTCACGACCCGCACCCTGATTAGGGGCACGAGAAGTGGGTACGTCCAGCCTACGCCACAACATCGACGGTAGAACGCTGTCTAGGTCATCTAGAATACTACAACTAAACAGATAAAGGTACCTGTACAGTATATACACTCCGAATGGAGGTGACATAGCAATACAGTCTCAATCACAAATGTAAAACTAAGGTAGATAGCATGGAAAGGAAATATGATAGATGAAGCAAGAAAAATAAGTTCGAGATCCACACAAGTCCAAAACTAAACATAACATCACAGAATAATATATAATACTATATTCTAAAATCCAAAGCTGGATCGCAGTCCAGTCAAGCCTAACAAGTGCTAACTACTCAGGGAGTATAAAATCTAGTGGCCAATCTATCAGGCCACTGTCCTGGCCTGAGTCTCCATCTGTCTCAGAAACATCTGTAAAATTTTATAACGGTATCCTGTCAGGAAAATGAGCAAGTACAACCACCAACAGCAGTTCCATGTGAATTGACAAATACTATAAGAGACAGTATAATGAAATACAAGACAAAGATATATGCGACTTGGGAACCATTCGAAAGCCGAGTTACAACCCTTAAACCAAACAAGGACCGAGGTTTTAACCCTCCTTTCAAACAGGACTTAGTCTCAAATCATGGTACAGTATAAAGACGGTAGAGCATGTGAGTAAATAAAATCATAGCATGGTGAGAAGTACAGAAAGTAAAACTGAATTGGAATATAAGATACGACAATAAATATAAAATGTGATTTGAATTATTAGAGCGATATGTGATCGGCTAGGGAGTCAGGATAGGGTTATCCACTTGGCCCGACAATCACAGAAAAATCTCTAGAAGGGTCATGTCGGCCAACCTGGATAACCCGGCAAGGGGTGTCTGCTACACCCTACGTGAGGTGAGGATGGCGCTAGCAAAATAAGGACATGGGGCTTTGATCACATAACCCCTAATAATTCTCCCATCCCCGAATAGTATACGGATCCGGACATAGCACGTCATGACGCAGGATTCCCTAAGAGGGGAGCAAGTCCTCTTTAGGAATCGGCGTCAATACAAGTACAAGAATCAAGACCAAGCAAGTACCAGTATCCCAAGAAATCTAGGAATGACATCTCATGACAGGAATCCGATAATACTAGTCCGTGAACTATCGTGTCGAGAATCAAGTAAGACACTACAACTGAATTGGATATAGTAGATATCAAGACAATGAAAACTATCAGTGAATGTACTCGCCTGTGGTCCTGAGCTGATAAGGTAAACAGATGCTCAGAGTAATCACAGACCTAAAGATGAGATACTACAAGTCAAAACATGGTTTAATAATGAAAGAAAAGCTAATCTAATCATGATATGCAAGTCTAAGTCAAAACTAGGTCAAACTAAGTTACACCAAGCTAAATTAGGTCACACTAGGACAACCAAGGTCAAACAAGGTCACAGGAAGTCAATCCAAGTCAAACTAGGTCAATTTGGGTCAAGGTTGACTTACAGTTGACTTTTGGTCAAAAAGTCAACTCTGGTCAACATTGAGTCAACCCTAGGTCAAACAAGTCAAATGTTGACTAACAGTTGATTTTCAGTTAACTGGTCAACTCTGGTTTGGTTTTGGTCAATTCTAAGTCAAGTGTTGACTTGAAGTTGACTTTTGGTCAAAAAGTCCACTCTTGGTCAACGGAGGTCAAGACTAGCCTAAACTACCCTCGTATAGTCATTACCTACCAAGACAACCTATTTCTAATCCCATCTTAGAAGTTAAACTCAATATCTCATCAATACCCTATTTTCTACATTTACCCTTCTCATTCTTCTTCTCATTATTCTCCTCCTTATTCTCCTCTCTATTCTCCTTCTCATTCTCCTCCTTATTCTCCTCTCTATTCTCCTCCTTCTCATTCTCCTCCTCATGCTACTGCTACTCCTGCTAGTGCTATTGCTGCTCCTGTGGCTTATTCTCCTTCTCATTCTCCTCCTTCTCATTCTCCTCTCTATTCTCCTCCTCATTCTCCTTCTCATTCTCCTCTCTATTCTCCTCCTCATTCTCCTCCTTCTCATTCTCCTATCTATTCTCCTCCTCATTCTCCTCCTCATTCTCCTATCTATTCTCCTCCTCATTTTCCTTCTCTCATTCTCCTCTCTATTCTTCTCCTTCTCATTCTCCTCTCTATTCTCCTCCTCATTCTCCTTCTCATTCTCCTCTCTATTCTCCTCCTTCTCATTCTCCTCTCTATTCTCCTCCTTCTCCTTCTCATTCTCCTCTCTATTCTCCTCCTCATTCTCCTTCTCATTCTCCTCTCTATTCTCCTCCTTCTCATTCTCCTCTCTATTCCCCTCCTTCTCATTCTCCTCTCTATTTTCCTTCTCATTCCCCTATCTATTCTCCTCCTCATTCTCCTTCTCATTCTTCTCTTTATTCTCCTCCTCATTCTCCTCCTTCTTATTATCCTATCTATTCTCCTCCTCATTCTCCTCCTCATTCTCCTTCTCTCATTCTCCTCTCTATTCTCCTCCTTCTCATTCTCCTCTCTATTCTCCTCCTTATTCTCCTTCTCATTCTCCTCTCTATTCTCCTCCTTCTCATTCTCCTCTCTATTCTCCTCCTTCTCCTTCTCATTCTCCTCTCTATTCTCCTCCTCATTCTCCTTCTCATTCTCCTCTCTATTCTCCTCCTTCTCATTCTCCTCTTTATTCTCCTCCTTCTCATTCTCCTCTCTATTCTCCTTCTCATTCTCCTGTCTATTTTCCTCCTCATTCTCCTTCTCATTCTCCTCTTTATTCTCCTCCTCATTCTCCTCCTTCTCATTCTCCTCTCTATTCTCCTCCTCATTCTCCCCCCTCTCATTCTCCTCTCTATTCTCCCACATACATATCTACATACACACACATATCTATATATATATATATATATATATATATACAGACACACACACACACACACACACACACACACACACACACACATATATATATATATATATATATATATATATATATATATATATACATATATATATATACAGACATACACACACATATATATATATATAAATACACTCTCTCAACACCACTACCACTATTCTCATGACACCATGTAAATATATATATATATATATATAAAAATATGATACAATATGATACATTAAAAATACCTTCTCTAAACAAAATAAAATCTAGAATATAAATGTCTAATAATTAATCACACAATATATATATATATTAAAAATAAGAGTCCAATAGGAATTTTCTACTAGGACACAAACCTACACATAGGACACTCCTAAAAGTCTCCAAAAGGACACGAAACGGACACAAATGGAGACACAACCATGGGGGTTATTCCTATGGGTCAAAAATAATCCTATATGCATGTTGGGGTGATTTAGAAGAGAGATTATACCTTCCGGGAGAGAGATCCAAATGAAAAAGCTTTCCGACTCGACACCGACACGTAGAGATTCCAAAAGGACACGAACGAGCTCTGAATCCTCCCAAACTTGGCTAGCTCCTTCCTTTCATGGAGTAGAAGAGAAAAGAAGAATATTTGGTGGAAGAAATGGTGGATTTGGAGATGAAATCAATGGAGTGGCTCTTTAAATTTTGGGGAAGAACAAGAGAGAGAAAGTTGTGGATAGAAATGAAATGGAGAGAGAGATTGCTTTGGAGTGAAGCAAAGGAGAGGGGGTGCTGCTCCATACATGGCCGGCCACATTTTAGAGGGTTGGGGATATTTGACAATTTACCAAAATGCCCTCAAGTCAAAGAAATGAGTGGTTTGAGTTGGGGTCAAAATGGTAACTTGAAAACTCCTAATTTCAAGCTCTAAATCTAATTCTAATCCCTAATCCCACTAAAATCAAATGGGATTAGTCAAATATAAATATCTGGATTTGGTTATGACAAGTTGGTCGGTTCCAGTTGGGTCCCGATCAGAGTCTAAGCTACCCCGGGTTCCCGATACAAGTCGGAATGAGCTGAAATTCGAACCCGGCCCTAATAACCCCAAAACAATATCATAAATAATAAAATAAATTTCAAAAAATATTCAAAAGTACAAAATGACAAAAATACCCCTGTTCCTAAAAACTGGGGATGACACTCTGCCATACGAGGATGTTCCTGCGGAGAACCTCGCCTAGTTACCTTTTGTTTACTTAGAATTTTGAGAGTAGACATGTATTAGACTATATCTTTTTGTAACTGGACATGTATCCAGTTTTATTTTACAGTTCACTTGTACTTGGACATTTCACTATATACGACAATTTTTGTGTTTGGTGCATTTATGATTCTTCTTCACTTATAGAACTGTTAGCACATTTAGTCTTATCATGTTATCTTTAGAACAGCTTACTACGTTTTATCTCAACGTAGGCTGGGCATGCCTCGTCCTGGCCCAACAATTTGGGTAGTGGGTCGTGACATGTTTTTAGTGGTGGCCCATGCAGGTCCTGACTAAACTGTTTAGTTACGTTATTGTACCAAGCATGCCTGCAATTAGGAACTTAAGGTAACTAGACAACATTAGGAATGACGCTTAGAACACTTAGAGGAATGCTAGGATTGCAACATAGGAAATACATCACATGTTTGCTATTATAATTAGATTTTCTTGCATATGATTATTTACTTTAAAACAAGTCCTCATAAGTCTTTTATGTGTAATTTAGATGGTGCTTACTCGTTCATCCCAGTATGTTACCCCCGAGAATGGGGCCCTCCATATCCAGTCAGCTGACCAGTTGACTGATACACCTTCACCTACCACTTTCCTCCACTCCACAGATCCACAGACCCAGATACCACCTTCCACATCACAGGCCCGGCAGGACCCGATACTTCCACCACTCCCTATCACTATACCCACCCAGGCTTCCGTCACACTCGACGGGACCCAACTGCTCACACTGATCCAGGGGTTCCTAACAACCCATCAGGAACAGACTACCCTACTCCGCCAGAGCATGGAGCGTTCTGAGGGACGTCCCGTGGTCCCACCACATGTAGAGCCATGGCAGAGAGCGGGGACGATCAAGGACTTCATGGGTCTGAATCCCAAGGAGTTCTCAGGGACTGAGGGCATAGTAGTAGCTGATGACTGGCTAGATTCGGTAGAGAGGAAGCTCCTGGGAGTTAGGATGCCGGATGACCTCCAGGTCGAGGCAGCGGGATTTCTGCTGATAGACTTAGCAGGAGTCTGGTTCCGGAATGAGCCATTGTTCGCGAGAGGTAGAGCCACTTGGGACCAGTTCAACACCCAGTTCAAGAAGAAATTCTTCTCGACCACTGCTAGAGTAGCCATGGGGCTACGATTCCAGAACATCCAGCAGGAGAACCGTTCTGTGGATGAGTATGCGGCCGAGTTTAGTCGCCTGAGCCGTTTCGCTCCTAGTCTGGTTGCTGATCCAGAGAAGATGACCCGTAGGTTTTGCCATGGTCTAGTTCCAGACATTGGCATTCTTATAGTGGCGAACGGTACGACTGACTACTACCAGAGCTTAGAGTTGGCCCGGAGCATCAAGGAGCGTCTTCTGTCATGCAAGAGGCCGACTTCTGTACACCATGAGGGACCGTCCAAGCGTCAGGCTTTCCAGCAGAGAGCACCGACGCCACCCCAGCAGACTTACCGTCACCCTACACCACACCATCAGACCCCGCCAGTTCGAGCCCCGGGACCCCGACTGCAGCAGCAGAAGGGAGCTATATGTTCTTTCTGCGGAAGACCAGGGCATGATTACTCCATCTGCAGGAAGAGGTTGAAGCAGTGTCTAGCTTGTGGGTCTCCCACCCACCAGCTGCAAGGGTGTCCAGTAGCGAAGCCTAGAGGACCGCTCCCGACTCAGCAGCAGAGGTTTGGGCAGCATCTGCAGCAGCAGAAGGGACCTCAGGGGAGGGTTTATAGCCTAGCCCTTGAGCCGGAGCCGGAGCAGGTTTCGGAGCCGGATTACTTAGCTGACGTCATTACAGGTCATGTTTATTTGCATACTTTTCTAGCTCTATACTTGTTTGATTCTGGTGCATCTCATAGCTTCCTATCATTAGAGTTTATGCAAGAACATCACTTAGTATCTACACCTACTGCGGAGATTAGTAGAGTAATGACGGGAGGAGGACCAGTGCCTATTAGAGCTAGCTATAGATGCTCTATTATGATAGCCGGGAGAGAGTTCGAAGGGCGATTCTTTGTGATGCCACTCCCCGGTTATGATATCATATTGGGGATGGACTGGCTTAGCTATGCCCATGCATCTATAGATTGCCATGAGGGTAGTATTTTGTTCAGTCGCCCAGGCACAGCACCATTCAGTGTCAGGAGGACAGGGCCGGAGATCAGCCTAGAGCCGAACTGTTGTGCGACAGTTGGTGACGTAGCACCGCCAAACCCTATCATTAGGGAGTTTATGGATGTATTCCCAGAGGATCTTCCAGGACTTTCGTCTGACAGAGATGTGGAGTTCACCATAGATTTAGTGCCGGGTTCATCACCAGTATCCCGGGCTTGCTATAGAGTGAATCCCAAGGAGGCCATAGAGATGAAAAAGCAGATTGATGACCTGTTGAAAAAGGGTTTCATTCGATCCAGTGCTTCTCCATGGGGAGCGCCAGTGCTCTTTATGCCTAAGAAGGATGGTACAGTCCGGTTGTGTATTGACTACCGGGCCTTGAATGGCATCACCATCAAGAACAAATATCCTCTGTCCAGGATAGATGATTTGTTCGACCAGTTGAGCGGGGCGAAGGTGTTTTCTAGGATAGACTTGAGATTCGGGTACCACCAGGTGAAGGTTAGGCCAGCAGACATCCAGAAGACGGCGTTCAACACGAAGTACGGGCAGTACGAGTTTCTGGTGATGCCATTTGGTCTCACAAATGTGCAGCTGTCTTTATGAATTTGATGAATAAGACATTTCACCAGTATCTGGATAAGTTCGTCGTAGTGTTTATCGACGACATCCTGATATACTCGAAGACGCCAGAGGAGCATGCAGAGCACTTACGGATAGTTTTGGAGATTCTGAGGCAGGAGAGATTGTTTGCCAAATTGCCGAAGTGCGAGTTCTTTTTAGACCAAGTGGAGTTTCTCGGCCATGTAGTCACTGGAGATGGAATCTCGGTGGATCCCAGGAAGATTGCTGCAGTTGAGACGTGGAAGGCTCCGACGTCAGTTTCAGAGATCAGGAGCTTTCTGGGTTTAGCAGGCTATTACAGGAAGTTCGTCCAGGACTTTGCTAGGATAGCTGAACCCATGACGAAGCTGACGCGGAAGGACGCAGAGTACATTTGGTCAGAGGACTGCCAGACAGCATTTGAGGAGCTGAAGAGGAGGCTGACGACCGCTCCAGTTCTGACTTTACCTTCAGGTTCTGGAGGTTTCACCATATACAGCGATGCTTCTGGGAAGGGGCTAGGATGTGTTCTACAGCAGCATAGGAAAGTAATTGCTTATGCATCTAGGCAATTACGGACTCATAAGAGGAATTATCCTACCCATGACCTAGAGTTAGCTGCGGTGATCTTTGCACTCAAGTTATGGAAACATTACTTATACGGAGAGCGTATGGAAATCTTTACTGACCACAAAAGCTTGAAGTATGTGTTCACGCAGAAAGAGATGAACATGAGGCAAAGACGATGGTTGGAGTTGATGAAGGACTTCGACATCGATTTACAGTATCACACCGGGAAGGCAAATATGGTGGCGGATGCGCTGAGCAGGCATCCGATGGCATGGTTCCTGATGATTGATCGACATTTGCGGGAGGATCTGGAGAAGCTCGGTATCGAGCTAGTTCGGCCAGGATCGGTGATACAGATGATGGCGCTTGACATTCAGTCAGGTTTGATGGAGCAGATCCGGGAGGCACAGTCTACAGATGAGAGCCTTCGCAGACTTCGACCCCAGGCGTTAGCTGGATTGCTAGATGATTTCACTATAGCAGAGGATGGATCCTTGAGGCATGGCAGCCGATTGTGCGTGCCAAAGGGAGAGCTGGTAGAGACAGTCTTGTAGGAGGCGTACCGATCGAGATATTCTATTTACCCTGGTGCTAACAAGATGTACCGTGACTTACGGGAACATCTTTGGTGGCACGGGATGAAGAGGGATGTATCATGTTTCATTTCGAGATGCCTAGTTTGCCAGCAGGTCAAGGCGGAGCACCAGAGGCCAGCTGGGTTGTTGCAGCCGTTACCCATTCCCGAGTGGAAGTGGAAACATATTATGATGGACTTCGTTTCAGGGCTTCCTCGTTCCCAAGGAGGGAAGGAAGCCATCTGGGTCATCGAAGACAGGCTGACGAAGTATGCGCACTTCATACCCTTCAAGGTGGGGCTTTCTACCGAAAAGTTGGCAGAGCTATACATGCAGCAGATAGTTCACCTACACGGAGTGCCGGTGAGCATCGTGTCAGACAGAGACAGCAGATTCACATCCCACTATTGGAGGAGCTTGCAGGAGGAGTTGGACAGTAGGCTCAAGTTCAGTACGGCGTATCACCCGCAGACAGATGGGCAGTCCGATAGGACGATACAGACACTGGAGGATATGCTGAGGACCTGCGTGCTGGACTTCGGAGGATCATGGGAGAGCCATCTGCACTTGGTAGAGTTTTCATACAACAACAGCTACCAGGCCAGTATTGGTATGTCTCCTTTCGAGGCGCTTTATGGACGACGATGCCGTACACCGCTCTTTTGGGATGATGTCGGGGACAGAGTTATGCTTGGACCAGAGATGATCACGGATGCAGCAGAGAAAGTCGGGATGATCAGAGACAGGCTCAGAGTAGCTCAGGATAGGCAGAAACACTGGGCTGATGCTAGTCGCAAACCGATGGAGTTCGCAGAAGGTGATATGGTGCTAGTGAAGATATCACCTACTCGAGGGACGATCCGGTTCGGACGAGGAGGGAAGCTGAGCCCCAGATACATCGGGCCATTCGAGATACTTGGCAGGATCGGAGAGGTAGCTTACAGGGTTGCACTTCTACCCAACCTAGCAGGAGTTCACGACGTCTTTCACGTATCTCAGCTGAGGAGATATGTTCCAGACCCCAGTCATGTGCTAGATCATTCAGAGTTGGAGGTCGGACCGAGCCTTACGGTTTCTGAGCAGCCAGTGGAGATATTAGACAGGAGAGAGAAGAGGCTGAGGAACAAGGTTATACCCCTAGTACGAGTAGCTTGGAGCCGTCACTCCCCATGTGAATCTACTTGGGAGAGGGAGTCGGACATGAGGGAGAGATACCCTTACTTGTTCGATCCAACCGCTGCGAGGGAACCACCCGTTCCCGCTTGATACTTTAGAGGTTAGTTTCGATCGCAGCCTTAGTCATTTTGTTGTATTGCCTGCTATGATAGAATATTGTCGGGTCTTCAATCCTTGTGAATTTCGAGGACAAAATTTTTTAAGGAAGGAAGACTTGTAGGCCCCTGATTTTCAAATTTTATTTTAATTAGTGTTAATTGATTTTTAATGTCAAATATAGCCTTAAAATGATTATTAGGATTTTTAGGAATTTTTCTAGAAATTTTAAATGATTTTTCAATAAGTTTTATATATTAAAATATTAATTTATAATTTTTAGAATTATTTTAATATAATTTTGTAATTTATCAAATTGTTTTAATTATAGTTTGTAATGATTAGAATTGATTATATATCAGTTTGTAATAAATGATTTGTTTTTAAATATGGAATGCAAATTATATTTGCATTTATATTCGGTTGGGGGCCTAGTGTAATAACCTAAAACTTGGGGGCCTAATTGCTAACTACCCGAACACCCCCCCACGACCGAACACTCTCTCTCCTCACCCACTCGCGTTGACCCCCCGGCTGCCCCGACTGCCACGACCGCCCTGCCCCCGCCAAATCCGGCTGCCCCCACCGCCTCAACCCCCCTATAAAACTCCCCCCTCTTCCCCCCGACTGAACCCTAACCCTAAATTCTCTCCACCACCCCCACGACCACCTTTCTCCCTAGTTCTTCCCCGAAACCCTAGACTAAATCCTAACTCCGGCGTAACCCCACCACCAGCTCCACAGCCACCTACATCGGCCACAACCGCCACCGTTCGACTCGCCCTGTCACGCCGACCCCAGCGCCACCCGACCGCCCTGACCACGACGCCTCCTCCACCCAGGCGCCACCCCGATAGCAGCCCATCTCCGGACACGTATGTGTCAGTCGTATTTTCGTGTCTCATTTGTGTCTCGTTTTCCTGTGGACGACTCGCCAGGACATGGGCAGTCTTTGGGTAAACGTGGACACGATCGATTCAGTCCGTGCGTGTCGTGCGTAGCGCGGACACATAGATACCTATGTCCTAAACTTTCTGGACACAGGACCGTTTTATATTTTTTTTATATAATCTAACCTAAACGAAATAAAATAAACGAAACCCTAACTCTAACAAACCCAGCGGACTGACCCCCTGGTCAGCCCGACCCGATTAAATCCCCCCCCCCCCCCGCGCTTCTCTGGCTTGGGCTCGAGTCCCCCTTCTGTTTTCCTTTCTTTTTCTTTTTCTGTTTTTTTTTTTCTTTTCTTTTTCTTTCTTTGTTTTATATATATATTTATACATATATATGTATATATATATTAGTATATATATATATGTATATACTGTATTTTAACAGTATTTTATATATATGTATATTTATTTTATGGTTAGTAAATTTCATATATATATATATATATATACATATATATATATATATATATATATATATATATATATATATATATATATATATATATATATGTTTGTTTGTATATATGTATATACTTTTATGTGTATATATATATTATATATATACACCATATAATTTTTTTTTTATTAAGAGTTTTCTTAAATATATATATATATATATATATATATATATATATATATATATATATATATATACTTTATAAATTAAGTATTTTCCTTATACATAGACATATGTACTTTCAACATATGTATGTATATATTTATTTTGTATCTTATTAAAATATTAATATTATTTTTGCACTTTTACCAAGTTATATTTTTTTAGTGTATTTAAATTGCTGCAACCATTTGGTGTCCAAGCCTAGCATGGGTATTTGGGCTCAAATGTGTTTTCACACATTCAAGACCTGTACAAGTCATATTGGACTTGATTCATGGCCTTGGGTCCTGTATTTGAACTTTGGTTCAAATTATATACATGGACAAAGTACGCAGATAATTAATTATTGTGTGCAATGCTGTTTTTGATTTTCTAAAAATACTTAAAGTACTGCTAAAATTATGAAAAAATAGTATTTAGATACTATGTTAAGTTAGCTAATTTAGTATAATTTTTGTAGTATTTAATTTACTGTTTTGCCACTAGTTTGGCATATGAAACCAAAACTCATTTTCTGTATACTTAGGAAAACTGATTTTTTATAAAATATTTGTACTGGTTAATAAATTCCAGAAAAATTATAATAAATTTCTATGATTAACAAGGATCACTTTGGTACTTTATTTAAACAAAACTAGGCTTTTTGTCTATCTCTAAAATTGTTAGAACACAATGGACTTTTGATTTATTTATTGATTAATTACGACTTGTAGCTTTTTGTGTTATGTTGAGTTTTAGCCTTGTTAAACCCCACCCCTCACTAGTGTAAAGACCCTAGAAAGTTAGTTAAAGTAGTGTGTCACCCCACATTGGTCTCCTAAGCTAAAATCATCATTTTGGCTAGGTGCCCAGTCACAAGTCGTGTCGCACCAATTAGTGTCCTAGTATTTTAGCTTAGTGTAAAAACTAAGTTATTGTATTTACTTCTACAGCGACGAGTTACCGGACATCCATAGCACTGTTATCGCAGCTTGTTTTATTTTTCTTTGCTAGAGGTAAGTACTTTCTACGAACTTTACATATTGTCACATAAATGAACTACAAAACCCACCATGTTAAATGCTGATCCTTGGGGTAGCAAGTTAGATCTCTACATGTTGTACTTTCAGTTACTACCATGCTTAGAACAGTCTTGATGTATCTCTCACATGATTAGAATATGGGTTATGGGGAAACTGTTAGTAGTGTACGTGATCATACCCCCTTCTCCCGTACGTCTGTACCGAACAAAGTTTCATTTTATATGATTACTGCATCGTAGGCCTTTATATCAAGGCAAAGTTGTGCGTATGTATATCTATCGCCCTATCATTTGTACGGAAGTACATTTCATTATGTGCCACATCACATTGTACATCTATTGACCGATCACGTACTTGCTACAGTTTTAAACATTACATATACATCTGTCTGTATGACATATGTATCCTTGCCATGATAGATTGTGTGATGCCATGCTTTCTAGTTATTCCTCTCATGTTCATTTCCATGTTTCATATGCTAGTTTGCTAGATTTAGTACTTGCTCCCGTCCTGACAAGATAACGTTGTAGGTGTCCTTACTGAGGAGGAGTTACTCTGCGACACATATTATGGGGTTACTGCCGAGGACCCGGCTCTGCCATACGAGGATGTTCCTGCGGGGAACCTCGCCTAGTTGCCTTTTGTTTACTTAGACTTTTGAGAGTAGACATGTATTAGACTATATCTTTTTGTAACTGGACATGTATCCAGTTTTACTTTACAGTTCACTTGTACTTGGACATTTCACTATATACGACGATTTTTGTGTTTGGTGCATTTATGATTCTTCTTCACTTATAGAACTGTTAGCACATTTAGTCTTATCATGTTGTCTTTAGAACAGCTTACTACGTTTTATCTCAACGTAGGCTGGGCATGCCTCGGCCTGGCCCAACAATTTGGGTAGCGGGTCGTGACAGCTACGGCCGAGAAGCAGATCGGGAAACCCGCGGGTTACCGGAAGCGGGACGGGGCTCGCGGAAACGCAGCCACGGGTGGTTCGGGTCGGGGCCGGGGGCGAGCTGCGGGTGCGCGACGGAGGGCCGCGCGGGCTGGCGCAGGGCGAACGCGGGCTAGCGCGACGGCTTGGAGCCGGCACTGAGCGCGCGGACTGGGAGCCGACGCTGGTCGGGGCCGAGCAGGCGGGGCGCTATCGGTGAACCAACAGGGAGGTCGGCTGCGGGAGCGACGACCGGGGCGCCGGTGGTGGCGTCGACCGCGGACGGACACGGGGCCGAGCGGGCGGTCGGGAGGCGGCACGGGGCGCGGGCGGCTCCGGCGATGGGGGTCGGGGTGCTCGGGTCAGGCGCGGAGGCGCCGCGGTCGGCGGACCGGGTCCGGGGCTGCGGTGGCGCACTGGGGAGCCGAGGGTCCGGGGACGCGGCGGTGAGGCGCGGATGGGGCGAAGATTCTGGCCGGTTGGGGAAAGGAGCTTGGTGGAGAGAGAGAAGGGTTTGCTTAGAAAAATGGGAGTGGTGGTGTTTAATAAAAGAAAATGGGAGCATGGGTGTGTGGATGAGAGTAGAAGGAGTGGGAGTTAAGGGGGTTCTGAGAGTGAAAGAAGGGAAGGGAAGAGAGGGGGTGAGGGAAACGTGGGGGAGTTGGTCCAACAGTGGACCAATTCAAAAATGAGTTATAAATATATATATATATATATATAGAATTAGATTTCAAAAGAAAATGGAGGTAGGTCCAGGTATGGGTTTCGAAAATCGGGTCCGGGCTCGGGCTGACAATCCAAAAATCCATGTTATTAATTTTGAAATTAATTTTAAACCCATAATATAATAATAATAATGGCAATAATATTATATATTAATAATTATAAAATATAAGTCCCAAAACTGGGTTTCACAATCTTTCCTCCTTAGAAAATTTCGTCCTCAAAATTTAAAGGCAGGGTTAGGGGTTACCTTAAGTCTCAAACAAGTACGGGTACTGCACTCGTAACTCAGGTCCAACAATAAAAATTTCCAAGGCAGTCGTGGATGAGACGGTTTAGGGACAAGTTTCATTTATGATATCATCCATGCAGAAAAATACAAAGGCGAACCAAAGTACACGAGGTTGATCAGACCATCATGCACCGGTCCTGATTAGACAATATATTAGTGGGTGCACCCAATAAAATATTGTCATGATCAAGCTTGATAAAGAGATAGCTTACAAAACTAGGCTAACTTAGCAGCATCAGTCAAGTTTAGAACGAAAAGATAAGAAATAGGAGTTTATGTGATGGCTCAAATTCTGATCTTCTTCTCACTTCTGACTACGCTTGCAACTGGTTTCTCTGGCACTGAAAGGTTGAGTCCAATCTTCAGCTCTGAATTGTCCAATATATGACTCGGATCCGAAATGTAGCGTCTGAGCTGTGATACGTAGAAGACGTTGTGCACACTCTCAAGATTAGAGCTAACCGGTACGCTACTTCCGACTCGTCTTAAACTTCAAATGGCCTGATGTACCTGGCCTCAATCCCCAGCTCAGTCAAAACTGATTGTTCCTCTGGTAGGAGAAAACTTCACAGAAACGCTATCTCCTTCTTCAAACCTCACTGGTCGACGACTACTATCAACCCAATGCTTCTGTCTGTCTTGGATAATCCTGAGCTTGTCTCTGATCATTCTCACATTCTCTACTGTATCGGTCACCTTCTCAGGTCCAAGCAACGCTCGTTCTCCGACGTCGTCCCAAGCAAATGGAGTGCGGCAACGACGTCCATAGAATGCCTCGAACGGTGTCATACCGATACTAGCTTGGTAGCTGCTGTTGTAGGAGAATTCTACCAAGTGCAAATGGTCTTCCCAAGACCCTCCAAATTCCAGGACGCAGGATCTCAGCATGTCTTCTAGCATCTGGATTGTTCTCTCTGATTGCCCGTCAGTCTGGGGGTGGTAGGCGGTACTGAACTTCAGTTGGATTTCCAAGCTATCATGCAAACTCTTCCAAAAGTGAGAGGTAAATCTAGTATCACTGTCAGACACGATACTTACCGGAACTCCATGAATCCGGTAGATGTGCCGCATGTACAGTGCTGCCAACTTTTCGGTGGATAAACCAACCTTGAAGGGGATAAAGTGAGCTAACTTCGTCAGTCGGTCCACAATAACCCAAATGGCATCCTTCCCTCCTTGGGATCGAGGCAGTCCCAACACAAAATCCATCGTTATGTGCTCCCATTTCCACTCCAGAATGTCAAGCGGCTGTAATAATCCTGCTGGTTTCTGTCTGCCGGCTTTAACTTGTTGACAAATTAAACATCTAGCCACATACCTGGATACGTCCTTCTTCATTTCGTACCACCACACTATTGTACGCATATCCCGGTACATTTTGTTGGCTCCAGGATGTATGGAATACTGCGACTGGTGCGCTTCTTGCATCAGCTCATTCCTCAGTTCGCCAGTTGGTACGCAAAGCCTCGTACCATTCTTCAGTGCTCCGTCGCTGGCGATTGAGAATCCTTCAAGTGTTCCTGCCAGCACCTGATCTCTGAGTTTGTAAAGCGTCTCGTCTTGGAATTGTGCCTCCTTGACTCTGTCCATAAGACTTGAACGCACTTGCAACTGCATCAATGATGATTCAGCTTCTGGTACGATGGCTTCTCTTCCCAGTTTCTTTATTTCCTCTTCAGGCAGTACAATCTCTAATCCAAGCTTCTCCATGTCCTCCAGCAAATGACGCTCCTTGGCCAAGAACATAGCCATCGGGTATCGACTAAGTGCATCTGCAACAACATTAGCCTTACCCGGATGATATTGCAGGTTGATGTCAAAATCCTTCATCAGCTCCAGCCATCGTCTCTGTCTCATGTTCAGCTCCTTCTGAGTAAAAACATATTTCAGACATTTGTGGTCTGTAAATATTTCCACTCTCTCTCCATAAAGGTAGTGCTTCCATAGCTTCAATGCAAATATCACCGCTGCAAGCTCCAAATCATGTGTGGGATAGTTCTTCTCATGAGTCCGTAATTGCCTAGATGCGTAAGCAATTACTTTTCCATGTTGTTGAAGAACGCAACCCAGTCCTTTACCTGAGGCATCACTATAGATTGAGAAACCACCAGTTCCTGCAGGTAGCGCAAGGATTGGTGCAGTGGTAAGTCTCTTCTTCAGCTCCTCGAATGATGCCTGGCAATCTTCCGTCCAGATGAACTCTTTATTCTTCCGAGTGAGCTTCGTCATCGGCTCAGCAATTCTGGCAAAATCCTTCACGAACTTCCGGTAGTAGCCAGCCAAGCCCAAGAAACTCCTGATTTCAGCAACTGAGCTTGGGGTAGACCACTTCTCAACAACGACTATCTTCTTCGGATCCACCAAAATTCTTTCTTCGCTTCTCCTTCCTCAAAGTTTTCATAACTTTCCTGAGGTGCTCCTCGTGCTCCTCTTCCGTCTTTGAATAGATCAAAATGTCCTCGATGACGACAACAACAATTGATCTAGGTATTCATGGAAAACCTTGTTCATAAGGTTCATGAACACCGCAGGAGCATTCGTCAGTCCAAACGGCATGACCAAGAATTCAAACTGCCCATACTTGGTGTTGAATGCCGTCTTGGGAATATCTTCTTTCCTGACTCTGATCCGATGGTGGCCAGATCTAAGATCAATCTTCAAAAATACCATGGCTCCGCTCAATTGATTAAATAGTTCATCGATCCAGGGCGAAGGGTACTTGTTCTTGATGGTGATATTGTTCAATGCCCGGTAGTCGATGCACATCCGTACTGTTTCGTCCTTCTTGGGCACAAACAAGACAGGTGCTCCCCAGGGTGAAGCTCCGTCTCGAATGAATCCCAGAGCCTTCAGTTCATTGATCTGGTCCTTCATCTCCTTGGCCTCCTTCAGGTTGACTCTGTAGCATCCCTTAAAAATAGGGGAGAGCCGGGAACTAGGTCAAAAGTGAACTCTATGTCTAGATATGGGGTAATCCAGGAAGACTATCAGGAAAAGCATCTACCATAAAGGTGTAACTAAGAAGTTTATTTATGTGGAGAATTATAGCAAAACTCTCATGATTGATCCAAGGACATCCTGTTACAACTTCTTATGACAATAAATAATGCTATTCAGCAGTCCTAGGTACTAATCTTCATGGTTCTGGCTCTTGCATGAGCAGTCTCCAACTGCTTCCTCTTCTATGAACCTCGAGTCTGCATCATGCCTTATAGTAGGAGGCAGGGTCTGCTGGATAGGAAGAGCCCCTAGGTTGTGGCCTAACAGGTGTTGCTGGGATATGTGCTCTGGTTTGATGGAAAGATAAGGGACAGTCCTTTACCCAATGTTCAGCAGATCCACATGCCAAACATTTTCCCAATCTCTTGCGACAAATATTGGCTTGGTGACCAAGCCTTTTACAGTAGTCACAAACCAATAGCTTCTTATGATATGACTGCCGGATAGGGCTCAAATATCTTCTAGGTTCAGGGGTATCCCTCCTAGGACGAGGTTCCGCTCCAACTTGGTTTAAGATAGCTAAGGCTACATCATTGACGTTCTTCATGTCTTCTCTCGTGATATTCATCTGTTCCTGTTGGGCTTAAACTTGAGCTTTCTGGAACTCCAGGATTTCTTGGAATAGGGCAACCATTTGGGAGGTGTTTGCTGGTACTGGTGGAGCAACAGGAATGGATACTCCACCAAGGAAATGCAACTCAGTCTGAGAAGAGATAGGATTCGCCAGTGTAGTGAAAACTTTACTGGATGTATCATGGGGACGGTCAATCAGCCGCAAGGGAATAAACCCTGGACTTGGTTGAGGAGATGGGGTATGATCCGTAGATGACACCTCATCGCCAGCAGGATTGGTCTTATCCTTGGTTAGATTCTGGAAGGTTTAGGGTGCAAACATAATCAAGGTAGCCTACCAGTCTATAATCAAACAAAAATATTTATTTATATATAATTCGGACCTATGTTGTGATAAATCAATGTTCTAGTGTTCTAATTGTTTCTAGGTATGTTTTCCTAAGTTGTTATTTATGACCTGTATAGGCCACCACTAAAAACATGTCACGACCCGATCCCAAATAATTGGGTCGAACCGGATCATGCCCAGCCTGCACCGTTGTTGAGACGGCGGCAGTAAGCTGTTACATTAGCAGGTAACCATACAACATCTATATTTGTCACAACTCAAATTCGAAAATGAAACTTTATTAAACTTTGAAATCAAATACAACTGGAATTTAAATGTACTGAAATAAATAACTGAACTCAAATAACAAAGTTTTAAATAAACAACAAAGCTGGAAAAAGAAAAAAAAAACTATCTAATCAGCCGGCTCATCGGCCTCAGTCCCAACGTCCTACAATAGGGACTCTGGCAGCACTACAGGATACAGAACAGGGTCGTAGTAACTGCTGTATAACAGCTCAGCATCCTCAATGTCCCCTAAAAATGTATCTCCAGTCAGGAGGGAGCAAAGTACAATTCATGCTAATTTAAACAGTTAAAATAAATAATAGAATCATGCACTTTTAAACAATTTAGAAATGAACAGTTTTCTAGCAGTAAAACAGAGTGATTTGAAAGGCAATGAATATGACCGGCTTGGGTTATACAGTTGTATCCTATTGATACGATTCGGCTTATCCCCGTGCGTATGAGGGGTAAGCTAATACAGTTCTAAGTTACAGTTGGATGTGGTCATAAACATTACTCTATTCCCCCAGTCCCCAATCAGTTACAGTAGTCACAATCAGTACTCTCAGAGAGAGTTTCGTGTTTGCATCGTGGTTTAAACTTGCAATAAAACGATTATTAAAATAAATGTAAACTAACACAAACTATACTTGCCTCAAAATAGACTGGACTGGAGAGGATGAAGACTTCAAGTTGAAAATTTAGGATCGTCCTCGAATTCCTACATTCGAGAAATTGACTCAGAATCCAGGGTTACCAATCTAGCTACGCTAGTTGAAATCTCTAATTGTGTCCTAATCCATTTTAATACTTTATTAACAAAACACGAACAAAAAATACGAGTATTGGTGCGTTGAACTAATAACGAGGGAAAGATCGTTTAAACTTTGTATTTTGAAAAACTCGTCGATACCAATTTAATTTGATTAAAATTTTGTATTTTAGTAACTATAAATATAAAACTAAATTTCTTATTTTAGTGAGAAATACATGATCGTTGTTTAAATAATAAAATTACAGATTTTATTGTAAGAAATCTTTATTAATTTTTATATGAAAATAACTTTTATCAGATTTATTCGTACGCTACAAAAACTCGCAAAATCAGCAAATAACCAAAATCCTACACTACCAATTTACAAGTTACAGAACCAACAACCAGCTGGGCTTATGCCCATTACAATTTATTTACATAAATTGAAATAAGACAAAAACGGTCGTTAGTTCTAAACTTCCTATAAATTAAATATGAATAAATGAATAATAAATTAAATAAGTTAAATATAAATATTTGATGAGTCTCAGATATGGTCCAATCGTCAACTAGGCTAATGCCTCAACGTCCGGGCGAAGCCGGTTTCGTTTGCACTTAGCCGGGGCCCATTGACCGATACGTTCGTCGCCCAAAACCAAAATATTTAATATATATCCGAAATCCATTTTAAAATCATTTTTAAAATATAATTAAATTTACGGAAAAATCCGGCAGCATCTCCTCTGTTTTGGTCAACCCAAAAACTGAAAAATATGCCAATCTTTTTCCTGCAAATCCCAAACTAGGGAATCCCAAAATATATATATATAAATAACCACAAACATTCCACAGATTAATTCGGAACGACCCGAACCAAATTCGGGAGTCCGAAACTAAACCAGAACATCACAGCACAATAATCTGGAAGATCCGAAAACTAAAGTATTTAGAAAACCATTTCCAAAATATTTCAGAAATAAGGAAAACCAAATAACAGAACTTCCCGACGTTCCTCGGAAATCCCGGGAACGATATTCACCCCAAAAATCGAATTTTCCAAAGGAAACTCGTGGACCAATTCATCATCGACACCGGGGAGGGACGAACTACTGTGATTAACCAGGGATTACCCAAATTGACGGAATTCGAAGGGTTGCCTCGGACTCGGGACGCGCGAATCCACAGTACGAACTCGAAATCCCGCGAACAGTAGAGATCGGCCACGGGAACAGCGGATCTGGACCCACGAGGTGCTGCGGACAGCGGATCGGGGCACGGGAACAACGGATGGAGCTCGGGGTGGCCGAATGGCGGCGGCTATGGCCGAGAAGCAGATCGAGAAACCCGCGGGTTACCGGAAGCGGGACGGGGCTCGCGAAAACGCAGCCACGGGTGGTTCGGGTCGGGGCCGGGGGCGAGCTGCGGGTGCGCGGCGGGGGGTCGCGTGGGCTAGCGCCGGGCGAACGCGGGCTAGCGCGACGGCTTGGAGCCGGCACTGAGCGTGCGAACTGGGAGCCGGCGCTGGTCGGGGCCGAGCAGGCGGGGCGCTGTCGGCGAACCAACAGGGAGGTCGGCTGCGGGAGCGACGACCGGGGCGTCGGTGGTGGCGTCGACCGCGGACGGACACGAGACCGAGCGGGCGGCCGGGAGGCGGCACGGGGCGCGGGCGGCTCCGGAGATGGGGGTCGGGGTGCTCGGGTCGGGCGCGGAGGCGCCGCGGTCGGCGGACCGGGTCCGGGGCTGCGGTGGCGCACCGGGGAGCCGAGGGTCCAGGGGCGCGGCGGTGAGGCGCGGATGGACCGAAGATTCTGGCCGGTTGGGGAAAGGAGCTTGGTGGAGAGAGAGAAGGGTTTGCTTAGAAAAATGGGAGTGGTGGTGTTTAATAAAAGAAAATGGGAGCATGGGTGTGTGGATGAGAGTAGAAGGAGTGGGAGTTGAGGGGGTTCTGAGAGTGAAAGAAGGGGAGAGAAGAGAGGGGGTGAGGGAAACGTGGGGGAGTTGGTCCAACAGTGGACCAACTCAAAAATGAGTTATAAATACATATATATATATATATATACATATATATATACATATATATATATATATATATATATATATATATAAGAATCAGATTTCAAAAGAAAAGGGGGTAGGTCCAGGTATGGGTTTCGGAAATCGGGTCTGGGCTCGGGCTGACAATCCAAAAATCCATGTTATTAATTTTGAAATTAATTTTGAACCCACAATATAATAATAATAATGGCAATAATATTATATATTAATAACTATAAAATACAAGTCCCAAAACTGGGTTTCACACAAACTATCCTCAATCTACATATACTAATATTTTGTAACCTTTAGCCGAGGACACTCTCCTCTTATTCTCTGTCGGTACTTTTTTGAGCACTCTCTCTCTACCCTCAATCTATATATATACTGATATTTTTCACACTATGTAATATATAATTCATTAATACAATAATACCATATTTTTAAAATAAATTGTTATTTAAATAGACATATTTTGCTAAAAAATTGAAGGTCTGGCACATTGGCCCATAAAACCGAACCGACCGAAAACCGAACCGAATTAATTCGGTTCGGTTTTGTTCGGTTTTTATAAAAACGGTTCGGTTTTCGGTTTTGAGAAGTACGGTTTACGGTTATTTCGATTTTCATATATACGGTTCGGTTTGAACCGAACCGAACCCATTAACGGGTTTACCCGATCGGGCTCGGGTTTAGCCCGTCCGAGTTGCACCCCTAAAGAGCACTACGTACACAGTGTTAGTGACGTTCATCATTCCTACAGTCCTGAAATGTAAAAAATTGGCAGTCATTTGTAAGAAATGTCAATTTTGCCAGTCAAAGTACATATTTAGGACTGTCAAAATATTAACAATTTTTTACAGTCTAAAGAAATTTTCACAGTCTTAAGCGCAACAAAAATAGCAAGTAATCCTACAATCCTAACTATGCACACATATGTAGAAAATGATGACAAGCACTAATAATTTATATAGTGTTTTTAGCATTGGCCTAGATTTGTGATAATCATATTGACATACTAATTGCACAAGACATATTATGCTTCTAATCTACTATGCTTAATTTCAATTAGTTGATTATTTGAACAAAGATGAGTTACATGATCGAGTGTAAAGAAACTTTAAAAAAAAAAAAAAAACCTTTTGGGACAGTCAATAAATGTTTTAATAAACAAATTAATATACCGTCCCAAATATTATTTGGGATGGTATTTGAAACGGATTTAAACAGTGCTATTAAAATGGCGTGATAAAAACTTAAGGGACGAAAATAACCGTCCTAATTATTTTTAAATGATACTTAAACCAATTGTCTCAAAAGTTTATAAGTTCTCACATTTATATGACGGTTTATTAAGCAGTTGCAAAAGGTAGTATTTATAACGGATTAAAACCGTCTTAAAAATTTGGTGCCACTTTTTTAGGGACAGATTCACAGGAGTCACAACTATATATATATATATATATATATATATATATATATATATATATATATATATATATATATATATATATATTGCAAATGACCTCTAGCCTAGTGGTTAAGAGAGATGCATGCGGCCTAAGTGGTCGGGAGTTCGAGTCCCAGTGGAGGCGAGTTCGCCACAAGTACCCATTGCTTCAAAATATACATATTATGCTTCTAAAAAATTGTGTACTTCATTATTATTATTATTATTATTATTATTATTTGTATGGATTAAAAAATTAAATAAAATTATTATTATTACTAATAGCATATTATTATTAAAAAAATAATATAAATTAACAATTAAATCTCAAATCCACCTCTCTCTCTCTCTCTCTCTCTCTCTCTCTCTCTCTCGATTCTTTTTTGTCCCACATCTCTTCATTCCTCTTCAGGTCCAGCACACCAGCAGAGCCGCCACCCTTCTTAACCGTCGACCCATCCCCTACTTTCGTCGACGTCGCAGGCGGAGCCATCCAGTCCATCGTTGTGTTCTCCCTTGCCGAGCTCGATGGCTTCAGCTCCCACAACATCGTCTTCGAGAGGGGAGACAAGGTCCCAAACCTCGTCCTCAACCTCGTCTACAGGGGCTTCCTCCCCGCCCCTCGTCTCGTCGCCCTCAAAAAGTTCCCTCTCCGGGCCAGACATCCCTCCCCGACCTGCCAATCACGTCCCTCCCCGGCTGGTCGTCCATCCCGTGGTCCTCCAGGAACTTTTCCACCACCTTCATCGTATCAACCGTAGCCCGACTCGATGCCACTCTGGTAATACTCAACCATTTGACTTGACCACGCCTTTGCACTTCTCACCCACATCTAGTTTTTTTTTTTATTCGGAAGTGATATGTCAAATATGTGATGGAAATATCAACACTTTTTCTCTTCTCAAATAATTTCAACCAAACGTTGGAAGTGACCAAAACTATGCAGTTCCAAAAAACCCTCCACTTCAGCTTGAGATCCGTGAACCAAACATGCCCTTAGGGCCTGTTTGGATAGATGTTACTTTTTGAAAGTGTAAAAGTGGCACTTGCAGTAAGTTGAGTTTCCGTTGACTTGCGGCAAGTAGCACTTTCCAAAATGTGTTTGGATGGAGTAATTTTTGTCTGCTGCAAGTGAAAGAAAAATTGGTTTGGTGTTTGGATGGTTGTTGTAAGTGACAAAAAAGTAGTTCGGTTGTTTGGATAGTTGAAAGTGGAAGTGTTTTGGAGATATGGTAAACCTAGGTATGCTTACCTCCCCCCCCCCCCACCAAACTACTATTATTCATTATTATTTATTTTGTATTAAGGAGGAAATTAAGAAGTTATTATTATTATTATTAATTATTTTTAATAACACGTGTCCACATGTGGGTTTTCTTCTTCAGAAGCAGCAGCTTCAACACACAAAAACTCTTTACAACTCCCTCTCTCTCTCTTAACACACTCTCTCCCAATAGTTTTGGTCTCTCCACAGTCCCACTCCACCACCACCACCACCACCTCTCGGCGGAGGCGAGACCCCTCTTCTGGCGCGGCGGAGGCGAGGCCCCTCTTCTGGCGGGACTTGCACTCGAACTCGACGAGAAGGCCGTGCAGCGTCGCCGTCGATCTCGGAGGCATCGTCCCTCTTGTTATCGCGGCTGTTGGTGGTGCTGTCGGAGAAGTGGCAAGTGGGGAGGAGTTGGAGTGGGGGCTTGTGGAGGAGGAGGCGGCGGATGATGGATGTGTTAGTTACTTAGTTGTGGGTTTGTGAAGGAAAAAATTTGTTGCTTTGCCGCCATTGGGACCGGCACTCGCCACCTTCCACGCACTTACGACTCTTTTGGGTTGTTAGACTTTGGAAAGAAAAGAAGGGGGGACAAGAAGTAAATGTTGTCAGAAAAGCCAATCAAGTGATGCACTTGCAGCTGCAACCAAACGATGCAACTCTAATTTTTTTCTGCCACTTACCGCAAAATTTCTCACTCCCTGCCCACTCACTGCTAACCAAACAGCCCCTTAGTGGTGATGGTCCATTCACTAGGGCTTTTATCAACTGAAGGTTGATGTTTGGACCACCCTCTTGCAATTATGGAAGGCTATTTATAAGGACACATCAAAAAATAATCAGGGCTAGCCAAAAGCAAACTTTGATTTATTTACAAGTTTTCCATTGAAAAAATTACTCATGGCTAGCTAACATGTGAGTATATAAGTCAACTTTTTATTTTTTTTGCTCTCCTCTCTTTCCTCACAAGAAGAAGAAGAAGAAGAAGAAGAAGATGAACAAGAAGAACAAGGACAAGAACAAGAACATCAAAATTTCCAAACCTAGTTTATTTTGATTTTTTGCTCTCTTCTAATTTCTCAGATCTCTTTCTCCAAACCCTAGTTTATTTTTCTTCTTTTTGTTTGGGCATTATAGATGAAACCCTAGTTCTAGAAGAAATTGGGTTATCAAATCTATTAATCTATTAGTCTATTAACCAAATTTTCTTTATTAATAGAAGAATTATGCATGAAATCCTAGTTTTAGAAGAAAACTATGGAAAAAATCCTAGTTGTAGAATAATTGAGTTCATATCAGTACTGGCACAATTTCTGACAGTCCTAAAAGTATTGAGGACTGCCAGAAATTGTGGCAGTCTTGAAATAGACTCGATGTATAACAGGACTGCCACAATTGCTGACGGTCCTAGAAGCACTGAGGACTGTCAGGAATTGTGTCAGTCATGAAAGGGACATGCTCTACAGCAGGACTGCCACAATTTCTGGCAGTACTAGACATATTGAGGACTGGCAGAAATTGAGTCAGTCCTGAAAGGGACTTGCTGTACAGCAAGTTCCTTTCAGGACTGCCACAATTTCTGGCAGTCCTAAAGTCGAAATTTCCGAATGAAAAAACATGTTAGGGTTTATTTCTATCTTGATAATAGAGTGAAATATGCATTTTAGGGTTTATTTTAATGCATTCTTTGTGAGAAAAAAAGTATTTAAGCTTTATTTTCATGTATTTTAGGGTTTATTTAATTTTTTGGCTGCCATCGAATTTGGGAATGAGAAGAAAACTAGAGTTTTAATGGAGATGGTGATGATAAAAATGGTGGAGAAGAAGAAGAAGATGATGAGAAGAAAACTAGAATTTTGATGGAGATGTGAGAATGAAAATGGTGGAGAATAAGAAGAAGATGGATAGAAGAAGAAGAAGAAGAAGAAGAAGAAGAAGAGAGAGAGTGAAATTTAGAAATGAGAGTGAAATTTGGACTTTGGGGGGGGGGTGTCACGTCCCGATCCCGCAGAGTCCCTTTCGTCCTCGCTTCGGGCTCTTTGGGACCGTTCGTCCTCGCTAAGGCGTGATGCCGTGCAAGCCTAAGTTGCGCTTGCACAAGGCCAAGACCTGGAACAAGACAAGATAGACAAGGTTGACAATACGCAGCGGAACGTATCGCAGATAATTGAAGCAGCAGCGGACATATTTCAGAATACATGCATTGAACACAATGGTAACCAGAAACAATTCTCTTTATTGATTTCATTTGAACAGATTACAAGCTCTCAATTCTCTCTGATACAATGTTACATTCTCTCAGAAATAATACAGATTACAATGATCCCGTTCCCATACATTACATCCTTTTATATACAAAACCAAACTCTTGCACAGATGTCATCTCTTGGGCATCTTTTCTGATTTCTGGCTCCTGAGGATGAGGCTCGGGCTATCGCTTCGGGCTATCCTTTTCGATGCATGATGCACCTGCATGCAGACTGATGATGGGTCAGTATATCAGCATACTGGTGAATGTGTGAACAAAGAGCTACATTTGTCTGAAACGATCACTGTTCATTTAGTGAGAAAACGTTTCTTGTGATGTGATCTTGCTAGTTTTACCTAGATTCATTCCATGCATACAGAGTCAGTTTACATATCTTTTGAAAACACATCTTTGAAAAGCCACAGTTCATATTATTTCAAGCATACGAGGGACTATTCAATTCTAGCACGATGACTATTCATTTGTGCAGTGCGCAGCGTGTTTCATGAGCATATCATTTCCTTAGGGACAACATCTTTAGCATTCTCTTATCTTGTTCAAGACAAACTCAGGGTCAGATTACAAGCATGATATTACATCTTTTCTTTTAGTGGAACATAGCATTTCTTGGTAACAGATTAATCTCTGCAAGCATTTATATCAGAATTTAAGCAACACATGTATATCACTTTTCAGTGACTCTTACCATAGCCGACCGTCGATCCCTGCACAAGACAAGGATTAGCATAAACATGATAAAATCATCAATTTTCCATATGATCTAAACTCTTGAGGCACATTTGATCTATTGGCAATTATTCATTTCAGTCCATCAGATAACAGAGCCGGAGCCCCCAAGCAATAGAGCCGAAGCCCAGAGCCGAAGCCCCCAGATAGTGGAGCCGAAGCCCCCAGATAGTGGAGTCGAAGCCCCCAAGCAAGAGAGAAGCCGTCGCCCCCATACAATAGAGCCGAAACCCAGAGCCGAAGCCCCCAGATAGTGGAGCCGTCGCCCCCAGATAACAGATAACATACCGGCACCCATTTTCACATGGATGCTCTCAGCGTTAGACATACATTCGCAAGCAAGCAGTTGAGCAGTCTACTTCTTATACATGCAGGTTATCTAGTTTCTTGTACTAGCAAGGCAACAAGTCTTCTTATTAGCATGTAGATTAATTCTTTCTTAGCATACAGGTTCCCTCTTTCCTTGTTCTTAGCATGGCAACACATGAAATCTCTTACAAGCATACATACCGGTTACCATCTTGTTATTAGCAAAAGCATTCAATCAAAACTCAGATTCTTAAGGCGCAAGCGAATCAGCAAATGAGACTTCGTCCACTCACCCAGATTAATCGTCTTCTGTTGCAGAGCCAGCAATCCGATCTTTCTGTATATCTAGTGCCTTCGCGGAGCGGGGCACTACAGGGGGGGGGGGGGGGAGTTGGACAGTCCCATGAGTAGAAAATTTGGATAGTCCCAGTAAATTATTCTCAAACATTGGTTAGTCCCAATCCTGGTCAGCCCTCATCAACTTTTGATGTGTTCTTATAAATAGCCTTATGAGACTGACTGCAGAAATGGATTCAAACTAGTTTATGGTTAATGAACAACCTAAAAATAAATATATTTCCTATATGGCAAAATGTGATCCAATACAAAACGATATTTAATAACTATTGCACAAAACACAACAAAACCCTTTATAGCAAGAAGGGGTTGTAACAATTCTAATTGACACTATATTCGTCTCACCATGAACTTCTTCTAATATACACACAAACTCAGTCAGGAATTCAATTAATCAGACCTTTGCTTGGACATTCTTTGCCCTAAGTTGAAAACCTTCTTTTAACTTTCCTTGATTGATTGATAAGTCAAATGCAGCACCATTAAAATCAACCACAGAACCACTTAATTAAGAAGCAAGAAGATAGAAAATAGAGATAAATTATCATTAGTTTTGCTTCAACTTTCATGTCTTCCCTCATAGTATTTTTCTTGGGTTGGACGTCATCGATGCAACAAGGACATGTCTAAAAATTGTTTTCATGAACCTTGTTAGCAATTCGGCAAACGGGAAAAATTCGGGACGGCAATAGTACGAGTATAAATCGATTCAGTGCAAATACAATACGTTCAAAAATTCGGTAAAAAATTCAAAAAATAGAAATATTGAAATTATAAACTTCACATTCTTAAATATGTTGTCAAATTTGGTTAATTAAACAGATTTTCAGCACGTTTTTTGTGCCAAATTTTTTAATAATTTATAAAGAACACGTTTAAAACTTCGCATGCATAAAATTTACGTACTGATTTGGATCTGTCAAAAATATGCAAGTATTATACGCTTATGAAAGATACGGAAAAATTCGCGTATAATACGAGTTTTATTCGGGTGATTGCTAACAAGGTTCATGAATGCTACCAACCAAAGACCAAATTGAACTTATTTCAAGTAGAGTAATGCCATGATAAAATCCCAATGCAAAGAGGCAAATAAAATGATCTGGTCATTCAAATAAGCTCCTCGAAAAAAGAGTGATATGGTAATTGTTGATGTATCGTTGACTGGTAAAAGATGAATTAGATGAAAACTTGATTCGACTTCCTGCTCGACAAGTAAATTTAGATCGAGCGATTCTCCAACTCCAAGTTCATAATTTGACATGATGGAGAACATAGTTACAACAACACCTCATCATTTAACATGATCTACCACCATCTACTTTAAAGTAACACACATTCAAAATTTTGGAATAGAGACTTTATTGTTTTTGTTTTTGTCTTCTTTGTTCCATACTAAGTTACTAACATTAGCACACAACACAACTGTTGGTAATAAAGATTCTTTTCAGGTAAAAAAACCGGATAACATATTCCTTCCGCAGAAGTATAAAAAAATTTCAGCTGAAGAGATTCCTTTGCCAAAGTACAGAAGATGTAAAAGACTAAGGCTCAGTGCTAAAAAGACAAAACAGAAGAAATGGAGGAAAGTCCCTTTATTGTCATGTCTACCAAAGTCTAGTATAGATACAACAGGACTATACATAAGGGACTAATTCTGTTCTTTTACAAAGGATCTAGTACAGATTCAACAGAGCCTAGAGAGATCTACTAGGGATGCAGTCTTCGTCGAAGCGTAGCCTTCCTTCTTCTCGACACGCATGCTGGAAGATTGATCTCCATCGAAGCGTGTTCTGACTTTCTTGTGGGCGCAGCCTCTCAGAAGCATATCAGTTACTCAGCACTTTGAAGAAGCCAAACCCTTCAAGCCAGAGACGCAACCACCTGCCTGCGCCAAACCTCAGAAACAAGATGGTGGTGGACCCCCATCCCCTTCTTTTACTTCAGAAGTCAGTGTCTTCACTCCAGAGGAGCAGCTACCTGCCTGCGCCAATCTCAGACGCGCAAGGGCGTCATAACCTTCCCTTCGCAGCCAACGTCTTCACTGTTCAGAGGCGCAGCTACTTATCTGCGTCCGCATTAGGCGCAGCATGGTGATATGCTCACACCATCTCCATTCCCACGGCGCAGTCGTCTGCTCCGGTTCAGAATCTTAAGTCACTTCTCTACAAGAGACTTGGGAACTCCCATCGCAACCAATGCAAGTCAGCCTGTCGCTCCAAAAGCACAGTAACCTCGCCAACCTGAAGCACAAGCCTATTTGTCGCCAACAGCACAGTGACTCCGGTATCCCGAAATACAGCTTCATAAGTTGCTCTATATGCACAGAAGTCTCGTCGTCATTGGAAGCCAAGTCCACTCGTCGCCTGAAAGCACAGAGGTTCCATCGTCTCCAGAAGCACGGTCTACTCGTCGTCCCAGAAGCAGAACAGTACTTAGTCCTCACCAGAAGCGCAGGAAGCATGAGTCCACCCCAATTGGTTTGTTTAAACCGCCTCTTGCAGAGAAGATTGGGATTAAATCATGATTTATATCATATCAGATTAATTTAAATCTTAAACGAGGATCAATTAGACTCCAAATCTATGATGAAATTCCGAGATACGGCTGTATCCGAGCAAACAAATCGGCACGCGCCACGTGTCACCTCCTTCGGTTATGTTTATAACCACCTGAGATCTCGTTTGAGGGGAATCTCGATGTCCTCCACGTGTCAGCACCGCAGAAGTCCGCACCGTACAATGACGGAAGATTCTTTCATATCTCAGGAACCCTAATGCACATCGTATATGTGCTCGATTCTCTATAAATAGAATGAGTTCTTCTTCCACCAAAGCATCGATCGACAGAGGGAAAATTGACAATCGACGATCTTCAAAGGATCAACAATCTCTATCCACGAAGAGTCGACCACCCTCATCAACTGTTCAACCAAAGAACCAACCAACCATCTTCAAAGGATCTTCTCCTCCAGACAGCCTCTTGATCGGTGATCACATAGTCCCATCAAAGGTACCAGAGAGCCATAGCAAGGTTGATTCGTCGTCAGATCATCAACGGAGTAAAGGAGCTGCTGCAGCGCTCGATCTCCACCATCACACTTTTCTAGAAACCTCTTCTCCCTGTACTTAGAATTAGGGGAATATCCTGTTTAGGACTTCCTTCTTTGTACACAGATATCTTATACGTTCAATAAAGCAAAAAGTTCGTTCAAACTTTTGTTATATCGAACAAAATGGCGACTCTGCTGGGGACTACCTTCTCCTCCAACGAGAAGGAGGTGACACAATCTGATGACAACTTGCTGGAAGCTTCGCAAGACATGTTGGTCGTACGTTTCGACCAACAAGCTTTTGAAAATCTCCTCTCTGGTGAAAAGTCGAAGACTTCAAAGCGGTTCGTACAACCGAAGAATACTCGACGTGTCTGGAGGCCTAAGGCGGCTGCAGCCAACAGCACGATGGTGGGAACTGCGTCTCAGGACCCCCTCAACGTCAAGGCCACAGAGAAGATTTTGGCTGCTACAGCCTTATCCCCTTGCCCGATTCCCGTCCTGGGAAAGCATGGTGAGGAAGATGGTAGTTCAATGGTTGATCTGACGAAGGAACGATGCCAAAGGAAGCGCACACCGGTCCAATCCCTCACGACGGGAGTATTGCCGGTAAGGAGATATGTCTTCAACAGAATCGCTTTCCCATCGGGTAAACCTTCGGCGGACTCTGAATACTACTCGTCCGCTGGGGGTAGTAGGAAAAGATCCCAGGTGGCTCGCGCTTCGTACAACAAGCGTGCGACACCAATGGCAGACCAGAGGTCCGTGTTGACATTTATACGCGCGGCCGACGGAAAGCTATACAAGACTGGCTCTCGTGCTCCGATGCCTCAACCAGTTGAATCTTCCTTCCACTGGGGTACTTCTGCGCGTAAGCCAAGCCAGGGGGTACGTCCCACGGTGAGGGGGCCACGCGAGCAACATCCCCGCAGAAGCGACAAGAGGCTTCCTCGCTAGACCCGCTCTGACCGTACTTACATGCAGCTTCTCTACATGTACAATGAGAGGGCTACGACAGAAGATCCAACCCTCTCCCAAGTGGAAGAAGAATCTGTGGTGCAGGACGTGCCTAAATCAAGGCACTCTTGTACCCAGATTACCATCAACTGCTGTTGTCAGCAGACGGTTGCGCCATCGCCGAGCAGGCGTTCCGTCTTCCAGAGACTCTACTCCACGCCGCCCCCCACGCCAGAGGCTTAACAGGGGGTCGGTGAGCCATGGAGAAGACAAACCCCGCATTGCCACATGCTACGCGGCGCAGGGTTCCAGAGCTTTCAGGAAGTCCTCCCAGAATCCTTCCATATCGGTTGCTAAACCGAAGAGGAGGTTAGAGAGCAGTAAAGCTAAGGTACCCGATGCAGGTGTGTTCCAAGGCACTCGTTCCAGATCTGCATTGGGTACCTTGTCAAAAACTGGGGGTAGCCAGCCTCCTACCATGCACGACAATCCTGTGTTCCAATCTGAGGAGGTACAATACGACACAGATGTCTACATTGGCGCAGCCAGTCACCAGACTGGGGGTAGCAACCATACTGAGTCCGAAAAAGATCACAATCTTATGGTATATTCTCAGGACAACGAGGCTCAGGCGTCTGAGACAGAAAGTGAAGGATCCACGGCTCCCTCGAGTCATCCTCACACTCGGTCTGTGTTCATGGCCGATGGCAATGAAGAAGACAACAACGAAGCTCTCAGACATATCGAAGTCCTCGAGACGAAGTTAGATACACTGACGGACACCATGAAGACCCTGTCCTCGGTCATAATCGACCTCAAGAGTAGCATGGCCCCCGCTGCCTCTACACCTGTGTGTGATCCGCCAACCAATGACGAATCTAACAGGATGCCTACTGCCAATCAGGCAGGACCATCCTCGTCTACTCCATCGGCTATAGGCTCCGCAATACCGACCGAAATACAGCAGGCCATCAAGGAGCTGTATGCTCGTCATGATGCCAAGGAGAAGCAAGCAACGCTCCGGAAGATGGGGATCCGGCAGCCATTTCCTGCCGAGTGGAAAAACGTCGTCTATCCTTCCAAATACAATCCGCAGACGCTTACACCTTATGAAGGGAAGGGGTCTCCCCGACAATACTTGAGGTACTTTGCCTCAGTAACGGGGCACCTGCCAAAGGATGACGCCCTCCTGTCCAACATATTCATAGGAGCCCTGCAGGGGACAGCCTCTGAGTGGTTCTGCAGTCTTCCAGACGATTGTATCTCGTTATTTGAAGACCTGAAGACTCGGTTCGTGGACCGATTCTACGAAGGAGGCATGGATATGACCATGTCGACCCTTATGGAAATTTTCCAGAGAGAGAAAGAGCTTGTCCGCGCATACATCGAGCGCGTCCGCCAGGCAGCCCTCAGATTACCATCCGGCATGTCCGAGCCCATGCTTATGGACTCCTGCCATAAGAACATGCTGCCCGCTATAAAATTGTGGTACAGTGCTCCCTGCACGGAGTGGACGCCTTTCATTATAGAGACGAATGCCGCACAAAGGAAAGCCTAGGATGTGCAGCTCCTGGGGCTACACTTTCCTGTGCCCGAAGATAAGGGGAGACGCTCGTTAGCAACAACCCTAAAGACGAAAAAGGCAAGCAAGCCATGACCGTCAACATCTCTAAAGGTTCAGCAGCTGTGAACCCCAAGTCCGCGGAAGCGTAAAGGCCGAGGGAGACTTACTCCTTCAATGACGAGGATACGCTGGAGCTCTTCGAGATGCTTACGAAGAGTGGCAAACTGTCCATCCCGGCACCCAGGCGTCCTGATGAGGTGGAAAAGGTGGACCATCTCAAGTACTATAATTATCACCAGTACGTCCATCACTCAACACAAGACTGCTATGTGTTGAAGGGGCAAATTCAGCGCCTCATTAACGCCAACGTCATATCGTTGGATTACGAAGAGAAGACCGTCACAGCCAACATGGTTACTCTCTAGTTCGAAAGTTTTCCAGCCACAGAAGTGCAAGATGATGTCATCCCTATTCCAAAGACGACGATGGAAGTAGTCAACCTTTTGCCAGCACGGGACAACGCTCAAGGGCTCGTCCCATTTTTCGCGCCTCAAGGCGAAGTCATGTGGATACATCCTGACTTGGTTTCCGACATGATGACATCTACGACCCTTTCTGCCAAAGGAAAGAAAAGCAAGGCATGCCGCATGGTCTCGACGTCGACCAACGATGCTTTGGTGACCACCCGCTCAGTGCAGAGGCAAGAGAGCCAGGCTCCAGACCATGAGGAGTCTCCACCAAATACTTCGTCTGTCCCAGATATATCAGGAGCAGGTCCACCTCAAACCCCTGAGGCACCAGAGGCGGGTCCATCTCGGGCCCCTACCATGGACAAGCAGAAACATAAGGAGGTTCGTTTCGACAAACCTCTCAGAAAGGATCCGACAATAGGGCCTATCAAGCCCTACAACTTCAATATTCTAGCGCAACTGGCTAATACTCTAGCTAGATTATCACTTTTCGAGCTCCTCCGCCTCTCTAAGGAGACCCGAGATGCGCTCAGTGAAGCTTTACAGAACGTCGAGTCCTTCCTCACCCAGGTTCGGCCACCAAAAGTGGATCCCGCAGCTTGCCCATATTGCTACAGCGTGGTCGAAGTGATGCCCAATATCACTTTCACCCAGCAAGACATTCTGCTAAAGAATAACCGACACAACCGCCCCCTGCACTATACAGGGTATGTCGGTGCCGTTAAGGTCGATCGCATCCACATCGACCCAGGTTCCTCTCTGAGCATTATCCCAAGAAGCCTGCTTCAAACTTTAGGGATTCCGATGCATCGGTTGACAGCCTCGAACACAACAATCAGTGGCTTCAACGCGGGAAAGAGCGAGCCCTTGGGCAAAATTTGCCTGAAATATCAGATCGACGACCTTCACACTGAAGTGACTTGCTATGTCATTGATGCGGACATAAACTACAACATGCTGCTGGAGCGACCATGGATCCATAAGTACATGATTGTCCCTTCCACCCTATATCAGTGTATGAAGTATGTGGCTAGCGACAGGACCGTCAAAACGGAGTTCGCTGATATCGACCCGTTTCGAGGACTTAAAGTCTACTGTACGGATGCCGATCTATACAATTCAGTCCCTGGGACGACGACAACAATGATGTTGACGACGAGGCAGAGACAGCTTCAGAAAGCGCAGTAGTGGCCGAAGAACCTTTAAAGGTTCTACTGAAAGGGAGGCCTCCCAAGGTGTCAACGTCTCTCGTCGTTAAGCTTCGGGGCAAAGCTCCACCTTCGCCTCCAGTAATGATGAAAGATGGTCAGGTGCCTATACGAATAAGGTTACCCCGGAGGACTCCAAAGTCGACCATGCAGGTGCAGGAGCATCCGACCATAATTCCCTTGATGGTCAAGCTGTAACCACCACTTTTCTAAATAAGGATATTTTGGTAATTATGTAATTTTTTTATTTTTGGATTCATTTATAATATTTTAATTGGTGTTATGTTAGCAGTCGGTTTAACCTTAGCTAACCATGATTAGAGACTAACCATGACATTAGAAACCTAATTACCAAGTTAGATTTGAATTTTAAGTTTTTAGTCCTAATTAGGAAATTTCTTGAATTGATTTTTAGGATTTTAAGTTATTTGACTTTTTGGGCTTTTTGCTAAAAGTGTCACTCCCACTTTTCTAGATTAGGGGTATTTTAGTCTTTGTGTGTTAATTTGAATTTTTATAATTATATTATTAAATTGATTGTTATGTAGCTTTGATTGATGTCTTTGGTAGTAGAAGGTGGTATAACCTTAGTCAACCTTGATTAGAAGCCTAATAATGTAATTAGAGACTTAATTGGCTTTTTAGATTTAATTTAGAATTATTGTCCATTTTAGGAATCATTTAATTTATTTTTTAAGTCATAATTTTCATAAAAACTTTAAGCCTTTTTGTCCATGGGCCTTTAAAGCAACTTGAGGAGTGCTGGCCCATGACCAAACCCTAAACCTAACCCTAATACCCCTTGGACAGCCACAGTAGCAGCCCTCCCCCTCTTTTCATTGTGTGTTAACTTGTAGCCATCACAAGTTCACAAACCCTAGTTTTTCTTCTCTTTCAAAGGCCCCATTTTCTCGTTTCTCACCCAAATCCTTCCAAACGAAGTGCGTTACGACTGTTGGGAGGAGAGGAACCTGCTGGAGGCTTGCTAGCGAGGGATCGGGGGCATTGGACCGGAGGAAATTGGCATCGACGTGTTTGGAGGCTTGTTTCATTGAGTTTTGACACTCAATAGGTAAATCTCTCTAAATACTTGTTATTTTCGATTTTTCTTCGTAGATAGATCCATATAGGTACCCCCGACCTGTGCATGAAGTTTGGTAGGTTTGTGATTTTGTTTGATAGCCGTATCGGACAGGTGTCTGTCCTATGGGACACGTGTTCGACGAAATGCCACTTAGAACTGAAAGTTGGTATTTTTTTATTCTGTTTTCACGAATTTATTGGTGACATTATTTGAAATAACTTTCATGAAGACGGATCTCGATTTGACACGATTTCAGTGTCCGAATCGGACACGGACACACGTACACGAGGCCCGTGCACGGCCCCGTGCATGCCCTGCTGTCCGAGCGTTGTAACTCGACGCACAGGACTCCGTTTCACGTAAAATTTTGTGGACGTGTGGGGGAAGACTTTGCCCACGTGCTCCTAAAATTTTACGATATTTCGTGGAGCGTGTGCGGAGAAATCCAACGCGCACGGTTCAGCCAGCACTGTGCACGCGGCTGAAAATCGCTGCTGATACTGGCTTCGTATGCGAACACGACGCGACGAGGACTCGTTCCAGGAGCATGGACACGAAGCCCTAGACCTAATCTACCTAGGGGCTTGACCATGTGGCACGACATGGCTCGTGTCGCGAGCTACAGACGTCGACGCGCCCACGAGGCCGCACGCGCGTGCGTACAGCCCCTGCAGTCTGAGTGTCATAACTCGACGCACAGGACACGGATTCACGTAAAATTTTATGGACACGTGGGGGCAACCTCTGCCCACATGCCTCTAAAATTTTACTAGATTTCATTTAGTATTCACGAAGTTATCGCGTCTGCACTGATTCGGCTGATACCGTGCACGCACGTACGTGCTGTGCGATACGCACTGACTGGACACGATACGGACACGGGTTCGACCCCATGAGTACCCGAGCACGTCACACATGTATAGACCTTCATGTTTGCCAAGTTTTGCGAGCTCTAATTGAGTATTTTGTGTTTTGGGCTTTGAGTTGGATTTTCGGGTATCGATTTATATATTTTTGAGTGGTTTTTGTTGAATTTTGATTTATATATTTTCCTTATGTGTGTGTATATATATATATATATATATATATAAGTATTTTGTGTTTTGGGCTTTGAGTTGGATTTTCGGGTATCGATTTATATATTTTTGAGTGGTTTTTGTTGAATTTTGATTTATATATTTTCCTTATGTGTGTGTGTGTGTGTGTGTGTGTGTGTGTGTGTGTGTGTGTTGATAGTTGGTATGAATATATACTTATGTATATAGTTGAGAGTTTGTGTTTATTCTCAAATTTGTGCCAATCACAGCAGCACCCTCACAACATGACAGCCCACCCACGCACACACTCTCTCTTCCCTTTCCTTTCAAGCCTATGTTTATGAGTGTGTGTCTGTGTGTGTATATATATACATATATATATATATATATATATATATATATATATATATATATATATATATATATATATATATATATATATATATATATATATATTGCATGTAATGTATGAATAGTGTATAAATGGTTGTGTTGTGATTTCTTTGAGATATAGTCTAAGGGTTAATGAGTCAGTTTAGGATTGACCCAATGAGCCTAACTTGGCTGACTTGACTAGCAATTTGACCAAGTTGACAAAAGTCAACTTTGAGTCAAACTTGATCCAAATCGACTCAAACGGACTTAGAATGACTTGATAACTCGTGTTTGACCTAGAAATTGGTAGAGGGACTAGTTGACTTATGGTTGATCAGGTTTGACCAGAGTTGACCAGGTTTGACCAGAGTTAACTTTGACCTAGAAGGACCTAGAATCATTTAGAATGCATTGTAGGCTATTCTTGTTTTATATTAGACACTTTGTAACCTATAGTTGTTCTAAATAGGACTCGGATACTCCAGTTCGGACTCTTATTCTCATCAGACAGTCGAGATACCAGACGAGTACATTCGGTGACCGTTTCATACTTGTTAGGAATTATATTCTTGTCATAGTTTAATTTACTTGATGCTGACACGACGTTATCACGGATTAGTACTATATGGATCTTTACATGAGATGTTATCCCCCTCGGGTGCATCGAATACATCATGTCGTGTGCTTTTCACGAACATCATGTATTTCATGGACTCTTATTATTCACGTACACTCATGTGCTCTCATGTACTCTCATGATCTCATGAGCGTCATGTATAAACTATCATGTACAATAACATAACCTGTTTAGATCCTTGCGTATTGATTGGGGCATGGGGGAGTAAAAATAGTCATGTGAACAATTCCAAAGTAGTGTAATCATGTGCAAATCAAGTCGTTCATATGTCTATCTTGTACTCTAAATCACATAGTCACTTATAGTTCTCTATTATCATGTATAGATAGCTTCGTTTATCAATTTCTCTCTTTCTTTTCATGCTTATTTCTTACTGCGTTTTATGTATCTTAATCTATCACATGCTTTATATTTCTTATCAAGATATGAACTGCGTGAGATGTATTGTACTCGTTTTCGTCCTGATTGGACTGTTGAAAATATTACAGATGATGATGAGGAGTTCTGTACTACATATTATGGCACCGGCTTAGATGACACCGACGACTTGGACCCTCAAGAGGATCCAGCAGTCACTGAGGACTTGCCCATTGTCTAGTTGGACTTCTAGACTAGTTTCTTAATTAGATTTTTTTGTTTTGAGATGTACTTTCAGTTAATTGGATTTTGATATTGTTTTGAACATCCAAACTTATTTCTTTCAGTTGTAGTTCTCAGTTGAGACTATTATCCATCTTTTATCTTTTTATTCCATCATAGATTCTGTGATTGAGTTGTACCTTTATATTGTCCTCCTTTTGGAGCGTATATCATTGTACATGTATGGTTATATTGTTAGATGTTGTGACCTAGGACAGCGTTCTACCTCCGACACTGCGACATAGGCTGGACGTACCCACTTTTCGTGCCCTTTCACTAGGTGCGGGTCGTAACACGTTTTTAGTGGTGGCCCATGCAGGTCAAGATTCGCATTTGTACGATATCGTAGTAGCACCACGACTTAGTTGTACTACTACGAGCCTGCTATCGTAGTAGCACCACGACTTAGTTGTCAATGAGCCTTTAAAGCAACTTGAGTGCTGGCCCATGACCTAACCCTAATACCCCCTTGGCCGGCCACAGTAGCAGCCCCCCTCTTTTCATTGTGTTAACTTGTAGCCGTCACAAGTTCATAAACCCTAGTTTTCCCTTCTCTTCCAAAGGCTCCATTTTCTCGTTTCTCACCGAAATCCTTCCAAACGAAGTGCGTTGCGACCGTTGGGAGGAGAGGAACATGCTGGAGGCTTGCTAGTGAGGGATCGGAGGTGTTGGACTGGGGGAAATCGGCATCGACGTGTTTGGAGGCTTATTTCATTGAGTTTTGACACTCAATAGGTAAATCTCTCTAAACACTTTCTGTTTTCGATTTTTCTTCGTAGATGCATCCATATAGGTACCCCCGACCTGTGTATGAAGTTTGGTAGGTTTGTGATACCGTTTGATAGCCGTATCGGACACGTGTCGGTCCTATGGGACACGTGTTCGACGAAATGCCACTTACTGAAAGTTGGTATTTTTCGATTCTATTTTCACGAATTTCTTGCTGATATTATTTGAAATAACTTTCGTGAAGACGGATCTCGATTCGACACGATTTCAGTGTCCGAATCGAACACGAACACACGTACACGAGGCCCGTGCACGGCCCCATGCATGACCTGCTGTCCGAGCGTCGTAACTCGACGTACAGGACTCCGTTTCACGTGAAATTTTATGGACGCGTGGGGGCAACCTCTGCCCACGTGTTCCTAAAATTTCACGACATTTCGTGGAGCGTGCGTGGAGAAATCCAACGTGCACGGTTCAGCCAGCACTATGCACGCGGGTGAGAATCACCGCTGACACGACCTTCGTACGCGAACACGACGCGAGGAGGACTCATTCTAGGAGCATGGCCATGAAGCCCTGGACCTAATCTACCCAGGGGATTGACCACGTGGCACGACGTGGCTCATGTCGCGAACTACGTACGTCGACACACGCCCACGAGGCCGCGCACGTGCGTACGTACAGCCCCTGCAGTCTGAATGTCATAACTCGACGCACAGGACACGGATTCACGTAAAATTTTATGGACACATGGGGGCAACCTCTGCCCACGTGCTCCATGAGATTTTGTTGAGTATTCGCGAAGTTATCGCGTTTGCACTGATTCGGCTGGTACCGTGCACGCGCGTACGTGCCGTGCGATATGCACTGACTGGACACGATAAGGACACGAGTTCGACCCCGTGAGTACCCGAGCACGTCACACACATATAGACCTTCGTGTTTGCCAAGTTTCGCGAGCTCTAATTGAGTATTTTGTGTTTTGGGCTTTGAGTTGGATTTTCGGGTATCGATTTATATATTTTTGAGTGGTTTTTGTTGAATTTTGATTTTCTGAGAAATTAACTCAGATTTCTGAGTTTATATGATGTTAGATAGATTCTGAGCTTGTTGATATTAATCTCCAATTTTACATTCAAAGGTTTCTACCATATGTTATATATATAGCCTCTTTAAATTTGATATCTATATCTATATCTATATATATATATATATATATATATATATATATATATATATATATATATATATATATTTTATATATATATATAATGTTATATATTATATTACTATTGTATAGATATAAAGATATATGTTGTATGTATATATAGATTTATATATCGATCTCAGTTCTGAAATTGATGTTGGGATAGTCTAGATTTGGACTTGATTGTATATATATATATATATATATATATATATATATATATATATATATATATATATATATATATATATATACATACATATATATATATATATATATATATATATATATATGTGTGTGTGTGTGTGTGTGTGTGTTGATAGTTTGTATGAATATATACTTATGTATATAGTTAAGAGTTTGTGTTTATTCTCAGATTTGCGCCAATCGCAGCAGCACCCTCACAACATGACAGCCCACCCACGCACACACTCTCTTTTCCCTTTGCTTTCAAGCCTATGTTTATGAGTGTATATATATATATATATATATATATATATATATATATATATATATATATATATATATATATATATATATGCTTATACATATTGCATGTAATGTATGAATAGTGTATAAATGGTTGTGTTGTGATTATTTTGAGATATAGTCTAAGGGTTAATGAGTCAGTTTAGGATTGACCCAATGAGCCTTACTTGGCTGAGTTGACTAGCAAGTTGACCAAGTTGACAAAAGTCAACTTTGAGTCATACTTGATCCAAATCGACTCAAACGGACTTAGAATGGCTTGATAACTCGTGTTTGACCTAGAAATTGGTGAGGGACTAGTTGACTTATGGTTGACCAGGTTTGACCAGAGTTGACCAAGGGTTGACTTTGACCTAGAAGGACCTAAAATCATTTAGAATGCATTGTAGGCTATTCTTGTTTTATATTAGACACTTTGTAACCTATGTTTGTTCTAAATAGGACTCGAATACTCCAGTTCGGACTCTTATTCTCATTAGATAGTCGAGATACCAGGTGAATAAATTCGCTGACCGTTTCATACTTGTTAGGAATTATATTCTTGTCATAGTTTAATTTACTTGATACTGACACGACGTTATCACGGATTAGTACTATATGGATCTTTATATGAGATGTTATCCCCCTCGGGTGCATCGAATACATCATGTCATATGCTTTTCATAAACATCATGTATTCCATGGACTCTTATTATTCATGTACAGTCATATGCTCTCAAGTACTCTCATGATCTCAGGAGCGTCATGTATAAACTATCATGTACAATAACATAACCTGTTTAGATCCTTATGTATTGATTGGGGCATGGGGGAGTAGAAATAGTCATGTGAACAATTCCAAAGTAGTGTAATCATGTACAAACTCTTTAGTGTAATCATGTGCAAATCAAGCCGTTCGCATGTCTATCATGTGCTGTAAATCATATAGTCACTTATAGTTCTCTATTATCATGTATAGATAGCTTCGTTTATCAGTTTCTCTCTTTCTTTTCATGCTTATTTCTTACAACGTTTCATGTATCTTAATCTATCACATGCTTTATATTTTCTGTCAAGATATGAACTGTGTGAGATGTATTGTGCTCGTTTCCGTCCTGATTGGACTGTTGAAAATATTACAGGTGATGATGAGGAGTTCTGCACTACATATTATGGCACCGGCGACTTGGACCATCAGAAGGATCCAGCAGTCGTTGAGGACTTGCCCATTGTCTAGATGGACTTCTAGACTAGTTTCTTACTTAGATTGTTTTGTCTTGAGATGTACTTTCAGTTAATTGGATTTTGATGTTGTTTTGAACATCCAAACTTATTTCTTTCAGTTGTAGTTCTTAGTTGAGACTATTATCCATCTAAATCTCTTTATTCCATCTTAGATTCTGTGATTGAGTTGTTGTAACTCCACCTCTCAAAATTTTAATAATACTTCATATAAATTCCTTAAATCATTTTTATTTTATTCTTTACTCATTGTTTTTTTTTCTTTTTCTCAGTCTTTTAGTTGGGCTCTTCACAACCTATTTAAACTAGTGGGCCATTTATAAGCCCACTTATTCAACCCATAGCAATGGTTAGACAGCTATTTCATGGGAGAGCACAAGTGCTTTCTTTCCTAACTATTCAGCAGCAGAGCACATGGCTCTGTAACAAACTATTTCAAATCTTTTGATTTTTCTCTCCAAATTGCTCCCTCCTCTCTAACCGCCTATTTAAGCAAGAGCAACCGCATCATTCTCTCCATTCTGTTACAACCACAAAAGTTCTTCCCTCAAAAAATCCTCCTTCTTCCACTCCGATCTACTGAAGAATCCGAAGAATTGAATAACCAGGGCGATCACGCAAGAGTTTTGTGATGGCGACGACGACTGAGCATCTTCCTCGATCCTCTTTCTTCGACAGGCAGCGACGGAGCATCATCTGACCGAGACGCTCGAGTGGACATCAGCTCCTTCGACAGTAGACGAATCGATTGCAGGGATTCGATCGTCATCAACAAGAAATCCAGGTGAGCCAAGCTAAGGTTCTTTCAAAAATTGATTCATCGTGAGGATTTTGTTCTTGACATGAACACAAATTCCATGTTCAGATCGTTCAATCGATCACTTGAATTTCCAACTCAATATGATTCATCCGATCATTTGATTTAACCCTGGTAAGTCCTGATTGAAATTTCTACTTGATTTTGGTTCATTTCAACCGTTTCCTGGATCTAATATTATAGCAAATTCTCAGATATTCTTAGGTCAATTGATATTTGGGATCGGGAATAATTGCGAAGAAAGAATTCTGGTAAGACTGCTATCTCTTGAAACTCTTGGTTGGTCAACTACTGAAGGGGTCTTTGATCTCACAATTTGAATTGATTTTTGTTATGATTTTATGTCTGTGGAAATGCCTCAGAGGAGTTTAAACCAATTGCTACACACGAGGAACGTATCGGATTCGTGAAGTCAAGTTCTTAATCGGGGAGGATCAACTGCAGGTTTGTATTTTAACTTGTCTCATATACTCTGTGCGGTGCTTTGAGAATTTTTGATTAGATATCAGTATTGAACATCTGTTCAGACTCTGGATCTGAGAACTATTTAGTAAATATTCTTTTCCTCTTAATTTTGTGACCCATAGTTAAAAATCTTTAGGGGAAATGTTATCTGAGTTTAGCACTAGTGTAATCCGAGCTTTGTGTGAAACAGCGTTTCTACTGGATTGATGTTGTGATCTGGTAGAGGGTTTCAATGAAGATTGTGAATCTCTTATACTCAAAATTCCCTGTGATTGATTGTTCAGTAATGTATGTTGGCTAGTAATTCAGTTAACTGTAATAATTTAGTGGGGGGATGTAGGAGAGAATAATGGAAAAGATGTGGTATTAAGCACAGGTTACCAAAGCCAGGAATGTTGTACTTAGTATGCAGTAGAGATGCTAAAAACCATTTTTGCAGGATAGGAACTGCTAAAATAGACTCTACATTGATTTTTGGTATTACTATAGTGTATACCTACCTATAGACATTGATGAATTGCCTTCCCTGTCTGGATCGACTCTTTCCTGTTCAATTTAGATAAATTAATATCTGGGTAGTACTCTCAAGATCATATCTGAGTTTACCTTAAATTGAGACTCGAGGTGTCCTAAATTCTTTGAATCTGGTTGTTCTTAATTTGGTTTTACTGATATCTGCAACTAGATGTTTTGTTCAAAATCTGTTACCTGACAAAGAGGGTTAATTAGAACATTGAGTCTGTGCTGATACCTTAGTTGGCTTATGAAGTCACTCATATGGTTTTCCCTGCTGCAGTTGAGAGGTTTCAGTGTATCAGTTCTAGATATCTGAATTTAGTCTCAATTGATACTTGGATACTCAAATTCAGATTAAGCTCGATACCTAGATTTAGTTTCAATCTTGGTCTGATACAGGTTTCAGTTTCAAACTCAGGTTTAGCTGATACATGGTTACTAAGGGCAGCCCAATGCTTATTTATGATGTTAAAGGGTTGCTGTTTGACCTAAGAATCAATTCTAAAGGAAAAATCATGGTTGGAACTTGTAATTTTCATAACAGTAACCATAGAGACACTTAAACTGTTGTTATCTGTTTAGTTGTTGTAGCAAGTGGTTGAGTTAACTTAGACTACTCTTGGACTGTCCTGAAGTTGTTCCAGGTATTATATTTCTAGAGATGGAAATCTAGGATATGTTGCAGAGTGATGCATACTGAATTAAGACCTGGGTATTACTGTTTGAGAAATTGTAACCTGAAATTGAAACTCTTCCTACCTCTTTGATCAGCTGTTATTTTGAAACCATTGATATAGGGTTATTTCAAGTTTTACTCTATGAATGTTTTAGTATCTCAGATAGGTAAATGAATTAGTATTGGATTATTACATTGCAGTCTTGCCCTTTTACAGTTCTATTGTTAGTTTGATGATTTGGGCTGTTTCTTGGCTAAAGTATTTCTGGTAGCTAGATATTCTGATTAAACCTGAGAAATTAAGGAAAGTAGTAGCAACTTATGGTACATACCATATAGAATTTGTAACCTGGATTTCTTACTAGCTTAGATTATAAATTTGATATTAATAACTCTATAGCAAGGAATGTTAGAAGTTGAAATCCCTAAACTAAAACTTGTATAGCTTTTAATCTATTGTAACCATATAACAGGTGAACCTACAGATTCTCTACATTCCATACTTGATCACCCTGAGCAAGGCAAGTATACTCTCCGGATTTGTCCATTTCTTTATGTCTTGTATTCATGCTTGTATCTCCTTGTTGACATGATGTTTCACGAGATTGTCTTGTATCTTTTTTCCTGAGTTTACTTGTGTCTGGGAGGGAAAATACTACAGATGTGTGATCAAACCCGAGTTACTATTCATGTGAATAGCTTAGGTCCCGCATCGTGCACGCGGGACCGAAGCCATACCATTTCATGTTCCCTGAATCTACCCAAGCCGATCACACACTCTGGATGTATTTCGATAAGTTACACACATCAGGTTCATTGTGTATTTCATGTCCAGGTTTCATTTCATGTTCCCTATATTTAATTTTCAGTATTCATATTCAGGTTTCATGTCATGTTCTCATTTCTTATACTATATATTTTTTCTGTGTTCATTTCCATACCATGATGTTCATGTTCATTTCCTTGGATATACTGAGCGTCGCTCCTGACTAGGATATGTTGCAGGTGAGTTGGAGGCTATCTGTGACACTTATTACGGGCAGGAGCCTGGAGGCACCTATGAGCCAGTCGATGTTGCTCTGGACTTAGAGGCTGAGGAGGCCTAGTATCTACCTTTGTAGTTCATTTGGACTTTGTATTAGAGACATCAGTTTACTTTTTATTTGCTGGAAATATAATAACTCTTAGACTTATATTTGATTCTGGGATTCGATATTAGATGCTTTGGTTTATATTCATTATTATCTGGACTTGTAGTTTTCCCTAGAGATTGGTACAGCTTACTTTATCGTGTCTAACGACGAAGGCCGGGCGTGTCCGACTCATGTCCGATTATTCGGGAGCGGGTCCTGACATTTTTTTGTGGTGGCCCATGTAGGTCTATCCTAATGGTACCTAGGTATTAGTGTACTATTGGGAGACTTGATTAAACTATGGAAACTTGATCACAGCATTGGAAAATTAGGAAATAAGGGTATATCAGGTATATCAGGTGCATTGATATTATAAAAACATTGTTTATTTTTAGGTTTTAGGGTTTGTCAATCAACGAAGTTGTCGTTCTATTGCAGGATGGTCACTACGAGAAAGACCGCAGATCAGCCTGGAGTTGCGGGCAGTTCAGGACAGTCTGCACCAGATGTTCCAGTAGAGCAGCTTCCGCCACCGCCTCCTATCTTTCCTCCTTTGCCCTCGACGATGATATTCGACGGCACTCAGGTGATGGCCATGTTCCAGCAGTTCATGGAGGCCCAGAACCACCAGGCTGCACAGTTCAGAGCGACAGTCGTTGATGCACTCAGGACTCGAGAGCCGGCAGCACCAGCACCGGTAGCACCTCCAGCACCAGCAGCACCGAGACCGGGGACCGCCAGGGACTACCAGAACCTCTGTCCGATGGATTTCTGGGGCCACGAGGGGATTGTTTATGCGGATGAGTGGCTGGAAAATGCAGAGCGGACGCTGAAGATGGCGAGGATTCCTGATGACTTGAAGGTGGAAGTTGTGAGCATGCAACTTTTCGACCCTGCCAGAGCCTGGTACCGCGAGGAGCCCCAGTTAGCTGCGCCCCAGGTTCTTTGGACAGACTTCAAAACTCTGTTCAAGGAGAAGTTTTTCCCCGACATTTAGCGAGACGAGCTTCGGATGCAGTTCGAGGCCTTGCAACAGGGGACCATGACGGTGACAGAGTATACGTCAGAGTTCTCCGACTCAGCAGGTTCGCGGAGAACCTAGTCGGCATGCCAGAGAAGAGGGCTTGGAGGTTCAAGAAGGGCCTCACCAGATAGCTGAGGCATGCAGTGGCGATCAGCCAGGCGACGACTTATTCGAGCATCCTCAAGATTGCTCAGGCTGTGGAGAAAGAGATGGACCCAAGGCCCAAGAGGGATAGGGACATCGGCAGTAGCAGCTATCAGGCACCGGCGAAGAGGACTCAGATTCAGACTCAGACGAGGCCACCACAGCCGACAGCAGTTCAGCATCGTCCTGCCAGAGTCCCAGTAGTTCAGCATCAGAGACAGCAGGGGGTCACTTGTGCATACTGTCATCGGCCAGGACACCACGTGGAGGTCTGTCGTAAGAGGCTCGGACTTTGTCTATTCTGCGGGTCCGACGCTCATCAGATAAGAGACTGCCAGCAGGCCACAACCAGACTAGCAGGAGGACCCCGAGGAGCTGGAGGACCACCACTTGCACCACCTAGAGCACTTCCTGCTGCACCCAGAGAGGATGACTAGCTTTACTACCTCAGCAGCAGAGATTTGCACAGCACCAGCAGCAGAAAGAGGACCACAGCGGGGATGTGCTTACGTCATGGCCGCAGTTGAGGAGGAGGAGGCAGCTCCAGATGTTATCACAGGTTCTATCATCATATATTCATTTTCTGCTATTGCATTGTTTGATTCTGGAGCCACATATAGCTTTGTATCATATGAATTTTTGCATAGACACGGCTTCACACCTAAGCCCACTTGGAGGAACTGTCAGATTATGACAGGAGGAGGGATAGTGCCAGTTAGTGAGATGGTGGATTGCCCTATCACTATAGCTGGGAGGGAGCTTAGGGCTCGACTTCTAGTGATGCCATTGCCCGGTTTTGATGTAGTCCTTGGCATCGACTGGATGAGTGAGCAGTTTGCTGTAATAGACTGCCAAGAAGGGAAGGTTACTTTCAGCCCGCCTGGAGTTCAGTCGTTCGAGGTCAGAAGACGGATCGCAGAGAGGCCAAAGGGAGTCTACTTTGGGGCAGTTGCAGAAGACCAAGAGTTGCCGCATCCGCTGATTACAGAGTTTCTCGACGTCTTTCCCGAGGAGTTGCCAGGATTGCCGCCAGATCGAGATGAGGAGTTCAACATTGACTTAGTGCCCGTATCAGGATCGAAGTTCCAGCATTGCTACAAGATCAACCCGAAGGAAGCTGCAGAGTTGAAGGCTCAGATTGATGAGTTGGAAAGATTTATTCGGCCCAGTACTTCACCATGGGGAGCACCGGTACTCTTCGTGCCGAAGAAGGATGGGACTGTTAGGATGTGTATCGACTACTGTGAACTCAATAACATCACCATCAAGAATAAATACCCGTTGCCACGGATAGATGAGCTGTTTGATCAGCTGAGTGGGGCGAAGGTCTTTTCCAAGATTGACCTTCGATCGGTATATCATCAGATGAAGGTTCGGGAGCAGGATGTTTCGAAGACAGCTTTCAATACTCGCTACGGCCAGTATAAATTTTTGGTGATGCCGTTCGGACTCACCAATACCCCAGCAGAGTTTATGAACTTGATGAATAAGGTTTTTCACAAGTATCTGGACAAGTTTGTCGTGGTCTTCATTGACGATATTCTGATATATTCGAAAACCGAGGAGGAGCATGTGGAGCACCTGCAGATTATTTTAGAGATTTTATGAAAGGAGAAGCTGTACGAGAAACTCTCGAAGTGCGAGTTCATCCTGGACAGAGTGGAGTTCTTGGGGCATGTGGTGACTGGAGAAGGGATTTTTGTAAATCCCAAGAAGATTGAAGCTGTGAAAGCATAGGCACCTCCCAAGTCAGTAGCAGAGATTCGTAGTTTTCTGGGGCTAGCAGGATATTATCGAAAGTTTGTAAAAGATTTTGCCAAGATAGCAGATCCAATGACGAAGCTTACGCGAAAGGACGAGGAGTTCATCTGGAGCGACGCCTGCCAGTCAGCATTTGAAGAATTGAAGAGAAGACTCACCACAGCGCCAGTTTTAGCTTTGCCCTCAGGATTTGGAGGATTCATCATCTACAGTGATGCATCAGGGAAAGGCTTGGGATGTGTGCTTGAACAGAACAAGAGGGTTATTGCTTATGCTTCGAGACAGTTGAGGCATCATGAGAAGAATTATTCCACACATGACTTGGAGCTTGCAGCAGTCATTTTTGCCTTAAAACTGTGGAAGCACTATTTGTATGGAGAGAGAGTGGACATCTTCACGGACCATAAAAGCCTGAAGTATATCTTTACCCAGAAAGAACTGAATATGAGGCAGCACAGATGGCTGGAACTCATGAAGGATTTCGACATCAATCTGCAATACCATCCTGGGAAGGCGAATGTGGTAGCAGATGCTCTCGGTCGATATCCTGTTGCTATGTTTCTTACTATGGATCGACATCTTCTAGAGGATCTTGAGAGTCTGGGGATTGAGATTGTTCTTTCGGGGGTTGGAGGACAGCTGATGCACATGCAGATACAGTCGGGATTGTTAGAGAAGATCAACGAGGCCCAGTTTCTAGATGAGGGACTCCGATGTCTCAGAGGCCAGGTAGAGGCAGGATTGCTCGACGACTTCACTATTGCAGAGGATGGATCCTTGAGGCACGGAAACCAGTTGTGTGTGCCCAAGGATTTGCGGGAGGAGGTTATGTAGGAGACCCACCAGTCGCAGTATTCTATTCATCCTGGATCTACCAGGATGTATAAGGATCTGTAAAAGTATATTTGGTGGTATGGGATGAAACGAGAGGTTGCCAGATTTGTTTCCAGATGCCTTGTGTGCTAGCAAGTTAAGGCGGAGCGCCAGAGACCAGCGGGATTACTCCAGCCTTTACCTATTCTGGAATGGACGTAGGAACACATCACTATGGACTTCGTCTCTGGTTTACCGCGTACGCCCGGTGGCAAGGATGCTATTTGGGTTATCGTGGACAGACTGACGAAATCTGCTCACTTTATTTCGTTCAAGGTGGGGCTGTCGACCGAGAAGCTTGCATACCTCTATATGCGACAGATCGTGCGGGTTCACGGAGTACCAGTGAGCATCGTTTCAGACAGGGACAGTCGCTTCACATCACACTTCTGGAGGAGTCTACATCTGAGCTTGGGTTCACAGTTGAAGTTCAGCACCGCCTATCATCTACAGACGGACGGGCAATCCGATAGGACCATTCATACACTGGAGGACATGCTGCGGGTTTGCACACTCGACTTTGGCGGTTCGTGGGAGGATTACTTGCAACTTGTAGAGTTTGCCTATAATAACAGTTATCAGGCTAGCATCAAGATGACATCGTTCGATGCACTGTATGGACGGAGATGTCGCACACCTTTATCCTGGGACGACGTTGGCGAGAGGACTTTGCTTGGACCAGAGATGGTGGTAGATTCGGTCGAGAAGGTCAGATTGATCAGAGAGCGTCTCAGAGTTGCACATGATCGGCATAAGCACCGGGCAGACATCAACAGATGGCCTCTGGAGTTCGTAGTTGGGGATAAAGTGTTCCTGAAGATCTCGTCGACCAGAGGCATCATTCGTTTTGGCAGCGGCGGGAAGCTCAGTCCGAGGTACATCGGACCTTTCGACGTGACAACACGGATTGGCGAGGTGGCATATCGACTAGCGCTTCCAGCTAGCCTGGAGGGAGTGCATGACGTCTTTTACGTGTCCCAGCTTCGACGCTACATTCCAGACCCGAGCCATGTGGTGGACTACTCAGAGCTAGAGGTGGGTCCGAGCTTGACCTACGAGGAGCAGCCGGTAAAGATCCTTGATCGGAGGGAGAAGCAATTGCGGAACCAGACCATACCGCTTGTCTGAGTCATGTGGAAACATCACTCTCCGGGAGAGTCCACATAGGAGCGCTAGGACGAGATGCGAGAGCACTACCCTAGTTTGTTTACTTGATTGTATTTTAGTGTTTTTAAATTCTATTTTTTTCAATAAAAATTTTGTGGTGTTTTGTGAAACAATTTTTAGAATATTTTCTGAATTTCGAGGACGAAATTTTTTAAGGGAGATTTGTAACTCCACCTCTCGAAATTTTAATAATACTTCATATAAATTCCTTAAATCATTTTTATTTTATTCTTTACTCATTGTTTTTTTTTCCTTTTTCTCAGTCTTTTAGTTGGGCTCTTCACAACCTATTTAAACTAGTGGGCCATTTATAAGCCCACTTATTCAACCCATAGCAATGGTTAGACAGCTATTTCATGGGAGAGCACAAGTGCTTTCTTCTCCAACTTTTCAGCCGCAGAGCACATGGCTCTGTAACAAACTATTTCAAATCTTTTGATTTTTTTCTCCAAATTGCTCCCTCTTCTCTAACCGCCTATTTAAGCAAGAGCAACCGCATCATTCTCTCCATTCTGTTACAACCACAAAAGTTCTTCCCTCCTAAAATCCTTCTTCTTTCTCCCCGATCTACTGAAGAATCCGAAGAATTGAATAACCAGGGCGATCGCACAAGAGTTTTGTGACGGCGACGACGACTGAGCGCCTTTCTCGATCCTCTTTCTTCGACGGGCAGCGACGGAGCATCATCTGACCGAGACGATCGAGTGGACATAAACTCCTTCGACAGTAGACGACTCGACTACAGGGATTCGATCGTCGTCAACAAGAAATTCAGGTGAGCCATTCTAAGGTTCTTTCAAAAATTGATTCATCGTGAGGATTTTGTTCTTGGCATGAACATAAATTCCTTGTTCAGATCGTTCAATCGATCACTTGAATTTCCAACTCAGTATGATTCATCCGATCACTTGATTTAACCCTGGTAAGTCCTAATTGAAATTTCTACTTGATTTTGGTTCATTTCAACCGTTTCCTGGATCTAAGATTATAGCAAATTCTCAGATATTCTTCGGTCAATTGATATTTGGGATCAGGAATAATTGCAAAGAAAGAATTCTGGTAGGACTACTATCTCTTGAAACTCTTGGTTGGTCAACTACTGAAGGGGTCTTTGATCTCACAATTCGAATTGATTTTTGTTTTTCTTTGATGTCTGTGGAAATGCCTCAGAGGAGTTTGAACCAATTGCTACACACGAGGAACGTATCGGATTCGTGAAGTCAAGTTCTTAATCGGGGAGGATCAACTGCAGGTTTGTATTTTAACTTGTCTCATATACTCTATGGTGCTTTGAGAATTTTTGATTAGATATCAGTATTGAACATCTGTTCAGGCTCTTGATCTGAGAACTATTTAGTAAATCTTCTTTTCCTCTTAATTTTGTGATCCATAGTTAAAAATCTTTAGGGGGAAATGTCATCTGAGTTTAGCACTAGTGTAATCCAAGCTTTATGTGAAACAATGTTGCTACTAGGTTGATGTTGTGATCTAGTAAAGGGTTTCGATGATGATTGTGAATCTCTTATACTCAAAATTCCTTATGATTGATTGTTCAGTAATGTATGTTGGCTAGTAATTCAGTTAACTGTAAATAATTTAGTGGGGAATTTAGGAGAGAATAATAAAAAAGATGTGGTATTAAGCACAGGTTACCAAAGCCATGAATGTTCTACTTAGTATGCAGTATAGATGCTAAAAACCATTTTTGCAGCATAGGAACTGCTAAAATAGACTCTACATTGATTTTTGGTATTACTGTAGTGTATACCTACCTATAGACATTGATGAATTGCCTTCCCTGTCTGGATCGACTCTTTCCTGTTCAATTTAGATAAATTAATATCTGGGTAGTACTCTCAAGATCATATCTGAGTTTACCTTAAATTGAGACTCGAGGTGTCCTAAATTCTTTGAACCTGGTTGTTCTTAATTTGGTTTTACTGATATCTGCAACTAGATGTTTTAATCAAAATCTGTTACCTGACAAAGAGGGTTAATTAGAACATTGAGTCTGTGCTGATACCTTAGTTGGCTTATGAAGTCACTCATATGGTTTTCCTTGCTGCAGTTGAGAGGTTTCAGTGTATCAGTATTAGATATATAAATTTAGTCTCCATTGATACTTGGATACTCAAATTCAGATTAAGCTCGATACCTAGATTTAGTTTCAGTCTTGGTCTGATACAGGTTTCAGTTTCAAACTCAGGTTTAGCTGATACATGGTTACTAAGGGCAGCCCAATGCTTATTTATGATGTTAAAGGGTGTTGTTTGACCTAAGAATCAATTCTAAAGGAAAATTCATGGTTGGAGCTTGTAATTTTCATAACAGTAACCATAGAGACACTTAAACTGTTGTTATCAGTTTAATTGTTGTAGCAAGTGGTTGAGTTTACTTAGACTACTCTTGGACTGTCCTGAAGTTGTTCCAGGTATTATATTTCTAGAGATGGAAATCTAGGATATGTTGCAGAGTGATGCATACTGAATTAAGACCTGGGTATTACTGTTTGAGAAATTGCAACCTGAAATTGAAACTCTTTCTACCTCTTTGATCAGCTGTTATTTTGAAACCATTGATATAGGGTTATTTCAAGTTTTACTCTATGAATGTTTTAGTATCTCAGATAGGTAAATGAATTAGTATTGGATTATTACATTGCAGTCATGCCCTTTTACAGTTCTATTGTTAGTTTGATGATTTGGGCTGTTTCTTGGCTAAAGTATTTCTGGTAGCTAGATATTCTGATTAAACCTGAGAAATTAAGGAAAGTAGTAGCAACTTATGGTACATACCATATATAGAATTTGTAACCTGGATTTCTTACTAGCTTAGATTATAAATTTGATATTAATAACTCTATAGCAAGGAATGTTAGAAGTTGGAATCCCTAAACTAAAACTTGTATAGCTTTTAATCTATTATAACCATATAACAGGTGAACCTACAGATTCTCTACATTCCATACTTGATCACCCTGAGCAAGGCAAGTATACTCCCCGGATTTGTCCATTTCTTCATGTCTTGTATTCATGCTTGTATCTCCTTGTTGACACGATGTTTCACGAGATTGTCTTGTATCTTTTTCCCTGAGTTTAATTGTGTCTGGGAGGAGAAATACTACAGATGTGTGATCAAATCCGAGTTACTATTCATGTGAATAGCTTAGGTCCCGCATCGTGCACGCGGGACCGAAGCCGTACCATTTCATGTTCCCTGAATCTATCCAAGCCGATCACACACTCTGGATGTATTTCGATAAGTTACACACATCAGGTTCATTGTGTATTTCATGTTCAGGTTTCATTTCATGTTCCCTATATTTACTTTTCAGTATTCATATCCAGGTTTCATGTCATGTTCTCATTTCTTATACTATATATTTTTTCTGTGTTCATTTCCATACCATGATGTTCATGTTCATTTCCTTGGATATACTTAGTGTCGCTCCTGACTAGGATATGTTGCAGGTGAGTTGGAGGCTATCTGTGACACTTATTACGGGCAGGAGCCTGGAGGCACCTATGAGCCAGTCGATGTTGCTCTGGACTTAGAGGCTGAGGAGGCCTAGTATCTACCTTTGTAGTTCATTTGGACTTTGTATTAGAGACATCAGTTTACTTTTCATTTGCTGGAAATGTAATAACTCTTAGACTTGTATTTGATTCTGGGATTCGATATTAGATGTTGTGGTTTATATTCATTATTATCTGGACTTGTAGTTTTTCCTAGAGATTGGTACAGCTTACTTCATCATGTCTAACGACGAAGGCTGGACGTGTCTGACTCGTGTCCGATTATTCGGGAGCGGGTCGTGACAGTTGTACCTTTATATTGTCCTCATTTTGGGGCATATATCATTGTACAGGTATGGTTATATTGTTAGATGTTGTAACCTAGGACAGAGTTCTACCGCCGATACTGCGGCGTAGGCTGGACGTACCCACTTCTCGTGCCCTTTTACTGGGTGCGGGTCGTGACACAAGCTGAAAGGGAGGTGTCCTCCTTCTCCTCCAGAGGCAGCTCTAGTCCTCACTGACGAAGAGCTAGAAGATTACGTCTGCACCAACACAGATGCCCACTCTCTCGACGACGTAATCCCTCGGGACAAAATATCCCACTTCATTAACAGAAAGTTGTCATCGAACTACTCTGGTGCATGCTGGAACACCAAATATTTCCTGGATAATTCTCTGTGTAAACTACAGATGCAAGTGACAACTGCCAACCATGTGAGCCGAGTTGTCCCTGCCCGGGGCGCCGACTTCGTAGTTCCAGCCAGGAAAAAAGAAGAGGAACCTATCATATTCTGTCAATTGGAGCATCCGCAGCGAATAACTCCTGAAGACCCAGACCTCGACAACGGCAAATTGTAGTTCTACCGCTACACGGTACAGGCCAAAAATATTATCCAGAAGATGGGCTACGACCTGAATAGCAACAAGGGGCTCAATTATGTCAAAGGTCGGCGTCTTTCCTTACGGATTCATGCTCCAAAGGAAAAAGCTGAAAACTACTACCAACGTACTCGTCGAGGGCTGGGGTACGTTACACCTACATCCACCTCAGAAGATTCAGAGGAAGAAGTCATGAGGCACTCACACTCTTCTGACTACTCAATTTGGGACTCTGATACCAGCACGGGTCAAGTCTTTAAGAAGATGTTGTCTGCTAACTGTTAGCCCAATGATTATATCATATTTTTTAATATAGCATTGTCCTATAAACTTAGCATTGTCCTATATGGTCTATATCATATTGCTATGCTTGTATCATATCACATAATATTATTTTGTTTATCTAACATGTTCTTGCAAGACATGCAGTAAGCATGATCAAGCTTTGTCAAAGCAGGACATTTGGACGACTGCCATCAAGGAAAAATGCGTCTTCAATGTCAGAAAAAAGACGTTATCAAAAGGGCTATTGGTTTTCATATTTATTCTGTATTTTTCCTTTTATTGAGTATAGAAAAATGTGAGATTGATCGGATCGGTACTGGCTTAGGTTTCTCTCAGTCCACAAACAAAAATAAGCCTACCTACGTATCCCAAAAATCCACAATTCCAAAAAGCCCAAAACCTATGCAAATTTGGTCCATTCCTTACTGTTCTGACCAAGCAGAACTCTGACCGAGTTCGGTTCGAGTTCGGTCCAAGTTCGGCCCGAGTTCGGTCTGGGTTATTTGAATTTTAGTTCCTACCAAATCTGCATCCAACGTTCGTATACGAAATTCTAGCATCCGAACTCTGCCCGAGTTCGGTTCCCCAAAAATACTATAAATAGTGTTGAGATTACCATTCATTTAAATAATCCAATTTTATCTCTTCTCTTCTCTATCTAAAGTGTTCCGAGCTTTTACTTTCATATCTAAGCCTTTACGACTCTTAGCCAAGCCAGTACAGTTTCTGTTTAATCTAGAGTTTGGTATTGAAGAGTTGTATCGGAGGCTGTATTCAGAAAATGTTCTAGTTTTCTAATTGCCTTCTGGAGTCGGTCGTGCGCTCGTCACCAAGCACGGTGTTGTAAAGTCGGTCGTGCACTTGTCACCAAGCATGGTTTTGTAAGAGTTGCAAGCGCTCAGTTAAAGCTTGTGCCATTGTGGATTAACAGCGAGCAAGAGTACTCGCGACTGGACTAGTCCTCTCAGAGAAAAACCAGTATATATCACTGTGTCACTGAGTTTGAATTCTTGACTCTTACTTTACCTTATTTTATTTACCATCTTTTATCTGCCATAATATATAACTGCTTATTAATTTTTAATTAGTGATTATTTTCTGCTGTACACGCACACACTCTATTCACCCCCCTCTAGAGATGCTCAACGGTCCTACACTAACATGATCACTAATCAGTTAACCGTTGAAGATAATCAGTGCAAGCGGTTACAAGAGTTAGAAGCGCTGGATGAAAAGCGCTTGCTCGTGCAGCAAAGAATTGAGCTTTACCAAGCTCGCATCTCCGGGGCCTTCAACAAAAAGGTCCGCGAAGGATCCTACCAGGTGGGCTACCTCGTCTTGGCGGTACGGAGACCGATGGTGATGACCCGCAAGACGGCTGGAAAGTTCGAGCCCAAGTGGGAAGGACCGTTCGTCATAGAAATGGTATACTCTAACGATGCTTATCAGCTAGCTAAGCCTAATGGTGACTTGCTAATGATGTCCATCAACGACAAGTTCCTAAAGAAGTATTACGTCTGAAGACAGAACCAGCATAGTGTAACATCCAATTTTCCAGATGAGGGTAATTTTGAAATTTTGTAATTATAATAATTATTTATTGATAATTATTTTATATTATGATTTTTGGTGATTTTAATCATTTTTAAACTATTTAAAATTATGACTTGTGATTTTGATATTTTACTATTGTTTGGTTTTAATTTCGAGGAATTTGTCACCCCCAGTTTTCAGGAACAGGGATATTTTTGTCATTTTGTATTTTTGAAATATTTTTGAAATTTATTTTATTATTTATGATATTGTTTTGGGGTTATTTGAGTCGAGTTCGAATTTCAGCTCAATCCGACTTGAAACGGGGACCCGGGGGTAGTATTGACTTTAGTGGACCCACACATTAGTTAGCCATGGCCCACATGATAGAAATATTTTAGTTACAGATTAGACTAATTATTATGGATAAGGTTAGTGTGATTAGAGACTTTAGAAAGACTAATTTAGCCCCAACCAATTAGCCCTTTCCTAATACTAATAGAATAGGTTAGTGGAGTCATTTTGGACCTTACCATAATAGGACAAATAGTCCCATTTGGCCAGCCACTTTGGAAGAGGATAGGCTCAAGTTCATTTCATTATTCTCATCCACACTCTCTCTTTTGTTCTTCTCCAAATTTCTAGAGAGCAATCCCTAGCAATTTCTCCACCAATCCTTCCATTTCGCCACCAAATCTTCTTCTTTCCTTCTCCATTCTAGCCAAGGAGGAAGCTACCCAAGTTTGGGAGGATTCGGAGCTCGTTCGTGTCCTTTTGGAATCTCTACGTGTCGGTGTCGCTCCGGGAAGGCTTTTCTTCGATTCGATCTACCGGAAGGTATAAATCCTTTCTCCTTTTCATTTTCTCATGCATATAGGTCTATTTTGAACCCATAGGAATGACCCCTATGGTTGTATCTCCATTTGTGTCCATTTCGTGTCCATTTGGAGGTCATAGGAATGTCCTTTGTGTTGTGGTTGTGTCCATGTGGGAAAACCCCAAATTTGGACACACTATGTGTTGTTGTTATGTATGAATGAATTATTACATGTTTAATCTCATATTTTTGTATTGGAGATGTGTTCTATAGTGTCTCTTATATATATATATATATATTAGTGTAGAGAGTGAGTTCTTGATATATTATGTTATATACTTGTGTTCTTTTGTCTCAAACTACCCAAATTCGTCATAATTTTTATCCACGTTTTTAGTAGCAATAGAAACTTAGAAATGTCATAACTTTTAGCTTAAAACTCCGATTTATCTCCCGTTTTTTTTAAAAGAACCGTATCGAAGTTAGATTTCCAAATATATATTTTAATAAGCCAAATTATTTTTGTAACTTTTTGTAGAATTATTTGGTGTCAGCTGTACGAAAGACGAACGCGTTTCAGTATTTTCGCGATTCCGGGAGCTTCCGGACACGAAAATACGATCCGTTTGAAGTTTCGGAAAGCTAACATGAAGTACTACAACATACTTTAATCCTAGAATTTAGTGAATGCCCAATTGGTACAGTATTGGTTTTAAGTAAAAGAGTGACTATACGATATATGCATTTTGTGTAACCTATGAGCCTATGTAGTATGGATATTAAATGAATATAGAGTATGTAATGCATGATATGTTAGATGAATGAAATGATATATATATGATATATATCCTCTTTACATTAATATATATATATGGTTGAATGCAAGCATGTAGGAATGCAATTAATGTAATATATGTAAGCAATGCATGAATGAAAGAATAATATACAATGCATGCATGAAAGTATATAATGAATGCTAGATATAAATGCAAGGTATATATGTAAGGATAGATATGAATGCATAATGTATAAATATTGTAAATGCAATATCAGATTTCATATGTAGACATTGAACCAATGCATAGCTGATATTTAGATTGAATGTTAGTTCATTTTAGGTTGTTCAAACACTGAACTGTCCATGTAAGCATATATACCTTCCTTTTTCTATTGCCAAGCCAATTTCAGTTTTTAATATAGTGGAATGTCTATGAATGTAATGTTAACCTTCAACCCCTTAATTCGAAATGTTAGTTAATTTCAGTATTAGACAATGCATGAGCTGTATGCATATGGGATGTTGGCTTAATGGCAGATTTCAGATAACATGGTTCATTTTATGTGGTTAGTTACACCAGTTTATGGGATAGCTCACTTTAGTTTATATGTAAATGTGGAACTAAACTGAGAATGAACTTCACCCTCTGCACAAGGACACCCCACTCTATATCAACCACCATGCCATGTAACCCTTCTCTAAATGATTGCTATAATATATATAGATTTATGTAAAGTATAGATGCATGTTAGTTATAACTTAAATAGTCTCTACTCTAATGTATATAGATGTATACTTGTAGCCATGCATGTTAAGTATAATACATGTGTAATGTAGATGGGTTAGCTTTATGCCATGTGTAGTGTAAACTCATAACTAGTGTTGATTTCTCTTTTCATGTACACCTCCATGTTCACACACACACATAGCTTTACATGTTAGTTCCTTTCTCTTATATATATATATATATATATATATATATATATATATATATATATATATATATATATATATATATAAGAGACCATTCATCCTTAGCCTAGTTCTAAGCATTGTTTCAGACCCTTATAAGTTTAGTCTGCCTTAACCCTTGGTTGATCAGTCATGTATATATATAGATGATATACTTAGGATATATGTGATGGGTTGTTGTTCTTGAGCATATATATATATATATATATATATATATATATATATATATATATATATATGTGGTATTTGGTATTCGTGTGCTTAGCTTGTAGGTATTTAGTTATAGGTGACTTGATAGGATTGGGAAGTTAAGAGCTAGTCTATTATAGAGTTTCTCTTTTGCTAAATTCTAGTTGCCAACACCTAAATAGCTATCATAGGTAAAACCCTAAGAAGTTGACCAGTTGACGACCAAGTACTTGGATGTTGAGAAATTGACTAGTGATTGACCCTTGACTACGTTTGACCTAGAAGGGGGTGCGATCATCTTAATTTCGAGGACAAATTTTTTATAAGGTGGGTAGGATTGTAACACCCAATTTTTCAGATGAGGGTAATTTTAAAATTTTGTAATTATAATTATTATTTATTGATAATTATTTTATATTATGATTTTTGGTGATTTTTAATCATTTTTAAACTATTTAAAATTATGACTTGTGATTTTGACATTTTACTATTGTTTGGTTTTAATTTCGAGGAATTTGTCACCCCCAGTTTTCAGGAACAGGGGTATTTTTGTCATTTTGTATTTTTGAAATATTTTTGAAATTTATTTTATTATTTATGATATTGTTTTGGGGTTATTGAGTCGGGTTCGAATTTCAGCTCAATCCGACTTGAAACGGGGACCCAGGGGTAGTGTTAACTTTAGTGGACCCACACATTAGTTAGCCATGGCCCACATGATAGAAATATTTTAGTTAGAGGTTAGACTAATTATTATGGATAAGGTTAGTGTAATTAGAGACTTTAGAATGACTAATTTAGCCCCAACCAATTAGCCCTTTCCTAATACTAATAGAATAGGTTAGTGGGGGCATTTTGGACCTTACCATAATAGGACAAATAGCCCCATATGGCCAGCTACTTTGGAAGAGGATAGGCTCAAGTTCATTTCATTATTCTCATCCACACTCTCTCTTTTGTTCTTCCCCAAATTTCTAGAGAGCAATCCCTAGCAATTTCTCCACCAAATCCTTCCATTTCGCCACCAAATCTTCTTCTTTCCTTCTCCATTCTAGCCAAGGAGGAAGCTACCCAAGTTTGGGAGGATTCGGAGCTCGTTCGTGTCCTTTTGGAATCTCTACGTGTCGGTGTCGCTCCGGGAAGGCGTTTCTTCGATTCGATCTACCGGGAGGTATAAATCCCTTCTCCTTTTCATTTTTTCATGCATATAGGTCTATTTTGAACCCATAGGAATGACCCCCATGGTTGTATCTCCATTTGTGTCCATTTCGTGTCCATTTGGAGGTCATAGGAGTGTCCTTTGTGTTGTGGTTGTGTCCATGCATGTGGGAAAATCCCAAATTTTGACACACTATGTGTTGTTGTTATGTATGAATGAATTATTACATGTTTAATCTCATATTTTTGTATTGGAGATGTGTTCTATAGTGTCTCATATATATATATTAGTGTAGAGAGTGAGTTCTTGATATATTATGTTATATACTTGTGTTCTTTTGTCTCAAACTATCCAAATTCGTCATAATTTTTATCCACGTTTTTAGTAGCAATAGCAACTTAGAAATGTCATAACTTTTAGCTTAAAACTCTGATTTATCTCTCCTTTTTTTTAAAAGAACCGTATCGAAGTTAGCTTTCCAAATATATATTTTAATAAGCCAAATTCTTTCTGTAACTTTTTGTAGAATTATTTGAGTGTCAGCTGTACGAAAGACGAACGCGTTTCGGTATTTTCGCGATTTCGGGAGCTTCCGGACACGAAAATACGATCCGTTTGTAGTTTCGGAAAGATAACATGAAGTACTACAACATACTTTAATCCTAGAATTTAGTGAATGCCCAATTGGTACAATATTGGTTTTAAGTAAAAGAGTGACTATACGATATATGCATTTTGTGTAACCTATGAGCCTATGTAATATGGATATTAAATGAATATAGAGTATGTAATGCATGATATGTTAGATGAATGAAATGATATATATGATATATATTCTCTTTACATTAATGTATATATATGGTTGAATGCAAGCATGTAGGAATGCAATTAATGTAATATATGTAAGCAATGCATGAATGAAAGAATGATATACAGTGCATGCATGAAAGTATATAATGAATGCTAGATATAAATACAAGGTATATATGTAATGATAGATATGAATGCATAATATATAAATATTGTAAATGCAATATCAGATTTCATATGTAGACATTGAACCAATGCATAGCTGATATTTAGATTGAATGTTAGTTCATTTTAGGTTGTTCGAACACTGAACTGTCCATGTAAGCATATATACCTTTCTTTTTCTATTGCCAAGCCAATTTTAGTTTTCAATATAGTGGAATGTCTATGAATGTAATGTGAACCTTCAACCCCTTAATTCGAAATGGTAGTTAATTTCAGTATTAGACAATGCATGAGCTGTATGCATATGGGATGTTGGCTTAATGGCAGATTTCAGATAACATGGTTCATTTTATGTGATTAGTTACATCTGTTTATGGGATAGCTCACTTTAGTTTATATGTAAATGTGGAACTAAACTGAGAATGAACTTCACCCTCTGCACAAGGACACCCCACTCTATATCAACCACCATGCCATGTAACCCTTCTCTAAATGATTGCTATAATATATATAGATTTATGTAAAGTATAGATGCATGTTAGTTATAACTTAAATAGTCTCTACTCTAATGTATATAGATATATACTTGTAGCCATGCATGTTAAGTATAATACATGTGTAATGTAGATGGGTTAGCTTTGTGCCATGTGTAGTGTAAACTCATAACTAGTGTTGATTTCTCTTTTCATGTACACCTCCATGTTCACACACACACATAGCTTTACATGTTAGTTCATTTCTCTTATTTATATATATATATATATATATATATATATATATATATATATATATATATATATATATATATATATATAATATCGAATATGAATGATAGTGATGTATCTTGATGTGTGACTTGTGTTGGCTTGTATAGCCTTGTGATTGGTGTGTGACTGCTAGCCTAGGCTTGGTTAGGCCTAGTGAGACTTATTAGATTTGTGTGGGCTAGGACTTGACCTAGTTGACCAGTGTGGTTGACTAGAGTTGACCAAGTGTTGACTTTAGTCTAGTTTGACCTAGACAGCATGCAGATGCATTATAGATTACTATTATCATCTCCTGTATACATCTTGACTTGTGTTGCTCTAACTAGGAGTCAGGTACCTCATCTCGGACAGTACATTTTACTTCAGACATTCGGATACGCGGCGAGTACATTCTCTGACCGTTTCATACTTGTCTAGATTTACATTCTTGCTCTAGATTACTGTACTTGATGCTGACACGTTGTTATCACGGATTGGTACTATACGGATCTTCTTCTCAGATGTTATCTCCTTGTATTCACTAAATACATATTGTGATGTGCGTTTCACTTACATATTGTATTTATTGAATACCCTTATCATTGTACACTCATTGTGCATATTGTACTCTTATTCTCATATTGAGCCATTGTACAAGCCATTGTACAAGCCATTGTATAAGGTAAAGTAACTGAATTGGATTCTTGTGTATTGATTGGGGAGGGAGAGTAAAAATGGTTATGTGATCAATCATATTGTATAAGAAATTGTATATGTCCATTATACACCCACGTACAAGGAGTCCCATTTTATTGTATAACCTAACCCGTTTACATAACTATATTGTGCTCTAAATCACATGTTGCTTACAGTTCTTATTTATCATATATAGATATTTTCCATTATCAAATCTCTGCTGTTTTCATATACATTCTTCTTTCAGCGTTTTATGTACCTTACTCTATTGCATGCTTTATATTTCCTAACATGATATGAACTGCGTGAGATGTTTTGTGCTCGCTTCCGTCCTGACTGGACCTGTTGAAAATTTTACAGAGGATGATGAGGAACCCTGCACCCTTACTTGGAGTTTGCCTAGTTGACACTCGCGACCTGGACCCTGGGGAGGTTCAGGCAGCTGCTCATGATGATACCTTGTATAGTGTAGATAGCTTAGACTGTCATTTCTTTTCATGTTTAGCTGTTGTCTTTTTCAGAGTTGTATATTTTAGAGATGTTGAGACTTTTATTTCTTTTTGCTGTACCTCAGTTGAGGATTCTTATCTATTTCCATCATGCTACATTTTACCTTAGATTGTGATTGAGTTTGTACCTCTGTGTTGGCCTCCTTATGGAGAGTATTCATATTATGTAGTTATAGTTCATGACCTAGAACAACGTTCTACCGCCGACACTGCGGCGTAGGCTGGGCGCTGTTACGTACTCGTACCCTCACGGTGGGTGCGTAGATACACTTAGAGTGTATATCGATAGGAACGCTATCAACTAACGCTTAGGCGTACACGAAATGGCTTGGATTTTTGAGGATTAGTGCGAACGACTTAGTACGTCAAGGCGACGTGAGCGATTACGCTAGAGATTCGTCGAACGAATCTGAAGGATGTCTTAGCGTATGACACGAACGTGATTGAGGACTAGATCGTATGGCTTGAATCCGAGTGGTGTATCGATAGGTTTCGGAGAAGAATAAGAATGATGTCACGCTAGTCGATGGCTCGAACCCTGAGTGGTGTATGGACGTCATAGAAATTGTTCGAGCGAGACTAAAGGATTACGGATTGTACGAGTCTGTCGGCTAGGCGATACGATCGCGCAAAGCCTTAGAACGCGTCACGCTTAGTTGGTCGTGACTT